>CEMJ01394385.1:26998-40405 GCA_900068955.1 Clitocybe nebularis | reverse complement strand
ACCCAAGTTGGATGATCTCTTGAATGACTGAATGACTGAGAGGGAATCCTGGCAGAAATGACAACAAGCGCGAATATATATTGCGGAGACACGGGTCTTTACATTGGTAGCAAGAAACAAGCAAACTGCATACTGTGGCTCACTGAAGGACAATGGCCAGATTATTCGTATCTACAACACTCCTCTAGTATGGGCGAATACTGTACCCAGGAGATGCTGTTCAATCACTGGAATTCAGGCCTGAGGTTGTTGTACATGGGGCAGAGGTTCCTAGAATATCATTAGCCAATGCGCCATCCTCGATTTGGTTGATATCGCTTACTTCCAGTCCTCAGGGGTGATCTGAGAGTTAGGGCCCGAAACGTTGTCCTCGGGTGCTTCAGCAAAGACGACGGCCAAACCAGCCTCCAAATGCCAGTCGATGTGGCTGAGGGAGTCGTGTTAATAGCCTCGGAAGGGTGTTTTTTAGGTGTGCTTACCAGTGCAAGAACCAGGCACCAGCATTGCCCTGTCAATTGGTACCATCAGATGAAGTAAAGCGGCTCAGGGAAGGCTACATACACTGAAGAATCGGAAGGTCATGTTTCCACCGGTGACTGAGGAGTGCGTGTTCGTGGTGAGTTTTGTTGTATATGAATTAGGGCACGACACCTACCAGCGGCGACATCACGCCTGGGCGGGTTCACGTAGTTGACGACGTCAGAGTTGGATGTGCGGACGAGATCGAAGGCATGACCGTGCACTGATCCGGGAATGAATTAGTAAAGCTCTCGCGAAAGTACCGGTCCGACATACAATGGAATGGGTGAGCTAAGACGGAAACATTTAATCAGCCCGTTCGTTCATAGCGGCATAAAACACGTACAGCCAGTTCCTGGGATCGAGATTTCAATGAGCTTGTTGGCGGGGAGGATGAAGACTTGTTCCTAGAAGGGACCGTTCGTTAGTTATGCGGAGCTGCAGAAAACCCTGAGACTTACAGAGGGAATGAGGTCCTGGGGAGCCTTAGCACCGCTCAAGAGTTGAAGGAGGACGGGGACCGGGGGAGAGAGGTAGGAGATACCGTTGATGTCGAAGAAGGGGGGGTTGGGTTGACTAATACTGAGAACGATTCCAACGTCAGCGGGGCCGCTTCCGAGCTATGAGTGATGTTAGCGGAATACTCCAGATTACAATTTAGGGTTCATACTTTTCCGGGTTCCTCTGATGCGATGGGCTACGTAACAGGCGTGAGTTTATGACAGAAGTCCAAGGCGCTCTAACTCACGTGCATGTCACCTTCGACCAATTTCTTTCCGGGAACGTTGACAGTGGTGGGCTCGACGGCGGGAGCATTCCTGTATCGGAGGATAGCAAGAGACAAGTTGGGGTTCACTGGAGTGTCTTCATCAGTTCCTTTAATCAAAAAATAGAAAACTAGGGCGTACAGTTCGGGTTGGCAGCGGGGTTTCCACCAGTGGGGCTGGTAGCTATCAGTCGAGGATGCCTTGCAGTGAAAGAGGAAATATTTACAATGAGCGAATCCAGTAGTTTCCGACGGTCTGGTTGGCGTGGAGGATGACGGAAACACGTTGCGCTGCAAATGTTGGTTTGATCAACCTGTCCTCCATTGAAAAACGGAATATTTTTACCCGCAAAGATATCGACATTCTGTGCCGGGACGGGATCGTGCTCAATACCATCGAGCTCCATGACATCTGTTGAAGGTTAAGAGCCGTCACAGAAAATGAGGTGTATAGGCGTACCAAAGGTATGGTTGTCGACGGAGAAGGTGTAGAAGGGGCGGCAAGACAAAGAGAAGATACGGAACCTGTAGCGCTTTCCTTTGACGACGTTGATAACAGCGTAAGGGACAAGTGGTCCTCCGTTGTAGCGACCCCTGCCGTTGATCAAGTTGGAATCGGGAATGCTAGAAGAGGTTCAGCGAACAGAATAAAAGGCACATGGAGACTGGACTTACGGGACGACACCAGTGGTGAAGAAGTTCTTCTGAGCCTCAGGAGCCATGGTATGATACCAGTCAGAAAGGGTGATGATGGTGCTCGCTATCAGTATGATAAGAATGTGACCCGTAATATGAATGTTGAGTTAGATTTTACCATCGTCGACATCGTACAAGTATCGCAGAGGGTCATGGGGGTCATAGACTGGGAATGCTCCTCGAAGACCGTCGCAATATTGGGTCGATAAATGGGAGTGATACCTTTCGAGATTGATATGTCAGTATTGAAGATGGTGAGTTAATTGTGCATGCCGTACCAGAAGTTTCCTGTTTGGTTCGCAGTATCGAAATCGTCTGTGTGAGAACGAGGTTAGGAACTAGGTCTCAGTAGACAAGTATAAATATGTTACAGAGGAAAGTGGTGTTTCTAAAGTGGGCAGGCTAAAATTAGATACCATCTCAATAAAAATAGAAAAAGAACTTACGGAGGAATTGGGCACTAGGTAAGATGAGATCGTCGTAAGTGCGTGGTCAATATCTAAGAGGGGTGAATTGTACCTGGTTCACAAATCTGGGGATAGTTTAGTGTGAGGTTTCAACGTCAAGATAACTATCACTTACGAAGGCCCGTCCATGCCGGAAGTCCTGTGTTGGAAGAAACCATGCCAATGGATCGAAGTGCTTCGTCGCATGTCAGAGCTGGTTAGTTGATTGTTGGTCCTGATCTGTACTCGATCGCCCTTGGTAGCAACGACCGCTGTGAATCATTATTAGCAATCCAGCTTGACCTAGTGAAGCCCGGGGCGTACTCGTTCCGGGGTAGATTCCGTTAACGGTGACAGCACTAAAAAGTAGAAGTATCAGTAATGCGACGCTTGAAGTAAAACCCGAAGGTTCTGACTTTCTCGCAAAACCATCAGGAGAAACTACAGCATTGACAATGTTGAAGGTGTAGGACCTAGTCGCTGCGAGGGCCGCGGGGAGGAGACTGAGCACTGAAAGACTGACTGACAACCGCATCTTGATCGCAGTGAAGAAGGATGATATTCTCCAGTGAAAGCATAGTTGCTTTTATATGATTCCTGGTCCCGGATAGAATGAGCTCAAAGTGCGACCCCATGAGCCATTTTCCCCGGTCGAGTAGAAGCCGCACTGCTTGTCCGTCTCATTCCTATCTCCCAAGGGTCAAAATGCAGCATATCCCGAATACGAACGGGCCCATCGTACAAAGCTCACAGGCCATCTAACGAAGCTGATCCAATGGAGCCTATGAAATGGCATCCATTGTGTTTGGGCGGAGCACGAGAACTACCGTTACAAGATCTTACTCCCTTGGCGTGGCGCACTTCCCAGCAGTGCCCCAGTCCCGATTGTGCTGTTTCAAGAAAAAGTAATCATCATGTGGCATGGCATGTATTCAGGGGCAGGGTAAGGTTTAAGCAACCTTTCGGAAGGTTAGTAACTTCTGAAGCGTCGGCTTATGCCCTGAGAATGCTGTACTAGCGGCGCGTCCAGTGTATATCGGATATATCAGACAGTGTGTGAATCCTGGCAGGAGCCATGCAGTAACTTACCCGGCTATCAAATGGTTTCAACTCATCATTGCCATTATTCAACGTCACCGGGCGGCTTCAAGACATCGCAGCCCCAGGCGGTTGGAGAAGAACTCGTGAAAATGTATGGTTTAGGCTCCCTGGAATGTTGCTCTATGCCCCTGGAACAAGCGCAGTTTAGGGCTCGGGCTCGGCGTTCTCGTGAATAAATCTGAGCAATAATCTGATCATCCGAATTATTTTTTCGGCACCGGAGAGGCGGTATACAAGGCGCACCGCACGAAGATTATCACTCTTGGGAAGGGTGCTATTTTCTGGAATGAAGAGAAACGCAAATCTTTGATATATTGGAATACCAGGAAACAGACAGGGGAAAAGGCGATTCCGAGTTGACGGAGCGTATAAGATCGCCGCAATTGATGACGAGTATAGCCCGAACACTAAGGATAAAAAATGATCAATGTGAAGAATGTCCCGGTTACAAATGGTTATTGACACCATAACTATAGCCTTGGGAAATAACATGACAACAAACGAGGAGAATATTCCCCGATATTCCTACGCCAAGAAAATTGAAAAGATTTCTCTCATCGTTGACAAATAACGGACGACCGGGATTCTAGCTGGTTCTGGATTGTGGGTTTGTCCGTGAGAAAGGTGGTCTAGCTGATGACTTGACCCCAAGGGGCAGGGTTTCTCGTTTAAAACTCTCTGTGTGCCTATAGAAACAGCGAAATCCCGGGTTGTACATCAATGATGGCTAACGATGGGTACCCTGGTCTATCCTGGTGGAGTCCATGGACCAACAGGTCACCCTTTTGCGAATACAAATGTCATAGTGTTGATTGTATCGAGTCGACCCGTAAATTTCAAAGACTCGCAAGTTCTCGCGAGTTTTAACTGGTGTATATGAGGAAACAAGACTTTGAAGTTTTGATTCGAGAGGATCGTTAATAACAGCGGCCAGCCATCGCTGAGCGCTGCGCGTGAACACAATGTCTGTCCCCGTACGTAAGCAACCCGTTCATGATCACTGATCGTGACATTGACTGGTTTTCAGACACTTCTATCTTTCCAAACCCCACTGGGTAGTACCAAAAAAGTCTTCCAGTACATGGTATTCATCAAAGTGCCCTAAACATAGAAACAGTGCAAATGTATGCATTAAACCTACCAATACCCACGTGCTACTAGTATCACTGAATACAGAGTTGCCTATGTTACTTTCATAACGACAGCGTGAGGTTTTTTGTCTTTCAGCCACCGATAACATTCGAGATGCGCATACCAAGACGAATCATCCGAGTAATGTTTGAAACCGACTCCTAGGAAGGTGTATTTAATGATTCCATGCTTATTTATCGTATCTAACATAAAAGTCGATTGATATTACACAATTCACTAGGGTTATGAAGGCCACTCTATATCATGTAACGTGATGTTACTTTTCTCACAAAGACCACGGAAAAGACTACCCTCCCGTTTAAACAAATTTAATGGGGTGTCGAATTCCTATATCAGATTTTGGCTGAGATTTGGCATCGCAGATAAAACACGAGGTACTGACAACTATTTTCCCAGCATCGAGTACTAAAATCCGGTCATATGATATAATGGTACGAAGCCGATCTTTGAGGATTAGTTTGGTCGTAAGCAGCGATTAATCAAACAACACTCTTGTGACTCACGGGCAATACAAAGAAGTGTACGATCCTTAAACTGTGTTTGTATTGTGCTTTGAATTTTTTTGTCGGTTTCAAGATCCACTGATGCTCTAGAAGAGTTCAAGCCTTTAGGACAACGTTTAGACTGTGAAAGGACGGTCTTACGTAGCCTCGTCTAATATCACCACTCGAGTGTCCTTCACGAGAGCTCTGGCTAGGCTAAGAAGAGACCTTTCTCCGACACTCAAGTTCGCTCCTTCGGGTTCGATTATGGTGTCCAAGGTGATTCTACTTCGGGTGTGTGACCCAGATACATCTTCTGTTGACATACTATCTGGAGTGTACGACCCCGAATCAATCAAGAAGGAGCGACGTAGGGCATCCCACAGCCGAGCATCGTCATAAATGGAGAAAGGGTCAAGAGCTGTCCTTACAGTTCCTATAAAATTTCTTCGGTCAATGCAATTCTCACCTATTTAGTGTCGATTCTACTCACCACTAAATAGTGTCGGCTAGTACCGTTCGAAGAATAAGGACCCTTCTATGGTTTTAGAGAAGATTAAGAAACTTACGTCTTGGGGAATAATTGACATATTCGATCGTAAATCTCTCAGGCCGATCTTTGCGATGTCAACACTGGAGGCACATCAGGACATTTTTTTTATGGAAGTTGTGAGGAGTGTCTTACCCATCAACGATGATAGATCCCGAATATTCCACTATGCGGAGTAGACTCAATGCAAGTGACGATTTACCAGCCCCCGTTCTTCCAACGACCCCAATCTTTTCCCCTCCACGTATTTCCATAGTCAATCCATGCAGCACATTTGGTAAGCCAGGCCTGTAGCTCAGTGAGACATCTTTGAATTCGATGACACCACGCTCAGGCCATCGGGGTGCTGGTTTGCAATCAGGAATTTCGTGGGGTGCTTCCTGCTCAATCTGATCACTTCGACTGTAATGAACCACTGCCAAAATAGTGAGTCAGGACATATGTACTATAGATTGTATAATTTGACTTTATGCACCTCTTTCAACTGAATTCATATAGTTCTAGGAGGCGGTGAGTCAATTCAAAAATGATGGATACATATGTTACGAACCTCTACTTCGGCACTTTGCCGAGTTAGTAGCCCGCAGAGTTGCGTTAAAGTAGCTGGCAGCACGTGAGTTTGACTTCATGGGCACCATTCATGCAACATACTTGTATATGTTAGAATAAGCCCGACTTGTGCAGGACTTATTCCTGAAATTCCGATGACCGCGAAGACCGCGACCTACATAGCTATGAGACCGAGGTAGACTTACACTATAAAGGACTCACAAAGAAAACCAAAAGAGCGCCGCAGAAATCCAAACGTATAGCTAGCCACCTAAATACTCTGAGTCCTGCGGGTATATCGCATGATGTGCCATCTTACCGCTGATTAGTGACCGTGAGGAATAGTGCTCTGTTTTCTAGGTCTATGTAAGACATATTGTCTTGTATAAACCGTGGTATTTCTCCATAGCTGCGAATAGTGGGGAGCCCTTAAATATGTCCGGAGTCTGTTAGTATCTGCCTCTCGCAGTGATAATCCCAACGAACCCGTAAGTGATTCAGAGAAGTGTGCATAGAGGACTGAGCGTAACATCGCATCTAGCATGATTTCAGCCAAATCGTTCTTTCGAGCTCGCGCCCGAACTCACCAAGCCTCTTCACCTCTCGCGCGCTTGCTCTGTAAAATGCGGCGAAATATTGATAGCCCAATGATATGGATAACGCCACAATGACTATGATATCAATCAGATCTTACCCCAGTGAGTAAGCACATCACCAGGCAATGCTCACTAAAGTAAGGTTCGATGACGGAAATGATGATCACCGCTCCAACGACATTGGAAAGAGTCAAGACGACTAAAGCCGGGTCAGCATGATGGCATGAAGATAGAAACTGGCTTACGAAGTCTCAATGACACTATTTGTAATAATGGTTAAGAATAGAGGCACTCAGCTTTAGTCTGTATGATGTGGACATACCCGGTAATTGGTTGTCGATTGCTGGATTTCATACTTTAATGGGTTTGTAATCAAAAACTGGATTAGAAAGACATACTATCGATGTCTTTTCCGAAGACGCCGAGAATGCGGCCAATAGGCTAGAGGCCAACAAAGATAAGCAATATTGGGCCGATGGTAGCAACCGCTTACAGTGGTGTCAAAGAAAGACATGGTAGCGTAGAATATATTGTGGATCGAGTCATGATGGAGGTTTTGTGAAACAAACCAAGAAATTATGTCCACAACGAGACCTCTGTAGGCATACCGGATAAGTAAATGAGAGGTATAAAATAAGATATACGACGCACAGCCCGAATGTACAAAGCGCTTGAAATAACCCGAGGCCTGCATAAAGACCCTGATAGAAGGAAAAAGATCGATCAAACGTGCTAAAGAAGCTTCAATCAAATGGTGCTTGGCATATGGATAAGCCCCGGACTTACTTCGCTTGCCACCATACTAGTGTGTATGAGTTCATGATTTGGCTCCCTTGCATGAGAAGGATTGCTAGCAGTAGAAATGGTACAGTGATATATCCCCGACCCGCCGCAAGATAGGTCGCGTATACTTTGCAATGTTCTTGTTAGGAAAGGAGGCGTACATCAAAAATGACCTCACCTCGCCATGACACGGAACCTGTTGTGCGCCGCTCCTTCACCATCAGCTTTCCGGCGAGCTTGCTGCCGCCGGTAGCGCCGCGGCTAACCCCCATAGATTTCGCTTTTACTTCTTTCATTGTAAGTGCCGTAGGCAACTGCGTCTTCTCACTTGATGGGCTCGGGGAATCATTACCTCCGAATTCCTTGTCGAGCCGGGCAAATTCTCCTTGGTTAGAGATGAGCTGCTTATATGTACCGTGTTCCGCAATGCATCCGTCATGAAGTGTGTATATATAGTCGCAACTTGATAAGAAATGTAGTGCATGCGTCACAAGTATCACTGATTTTCCGTTATTGCGGAGAGAACCGATGATCGCCCCGTGGAAGAGGGCCTTTCCGACATGCGCATCAACTGCGCAGAAATGTTAGATTTGGTAGTTAGGGGAGATCAATCGTAGCATACCTGCAGACAGCGGATCATCAAGAATGACGGTATCGGCATCGTAATAAAGGGCTCGAGCGATGTTGACCTTGTAGTTAGAAGATTAAGATCAGATATCATGGCTCAACAAGGAAGGACCCACCCTTTGTTTCTGACCGCCGCTCAGGTTGATACCCTTCTCTCCGATCTTGAGATTTACAGTGCCGTAAGTTAAATACCCTGACAAGATGCTCGTAATGTACATACCTCAGTCATGTCGCCATCAGGAAGGACTTGCAGATCTGGAAGTAGGCAAGAGTTTTCTATAACTCTCCAGTATCGATCCTCGTCAAAAGGCTGCCCAAAAAGAATATTATCCCTCTGTGCCCTATTCAGATGACTAGGTCTATGTATTCAGGGAGGGAAGTACCCACAAGCGTTGCGTTCTGAATCCAAGCCGACTGTGGACAGTATGCGACACGACCACCAAAAGAAAATTTCCCAGTAACCTTCCTCATTTCCCCGATTAACCCCTGTAACAAACTAGATTTTCCGGAACCCACACGCCCCACAATTGCCACAAGGCTTCCTCGAGGAACGACCATGTTGACATCCCTCACTTTGAAGGGGCCGGTCAGGGTTGTCTCAGATGACGGTACAGCTTCCTGTTTGCCCTTCCCATCGTTCTTTGATGGGAAGTTCTCCCATTCAAATGTCACATCGGTAGCTTGAAGAGCGGATTCCTGATCAGGATCGATGGTGAAGGGTACATCTGACATCACTTCGGAGTGGAAAACCGAAGTGAGTCGAACGAGGGCATTCCGGGCATCAGCCGTGGCAGACAAAGCACGGGGAAGGAACATCATGGGTTGCCGGAGAAGCTATCCCTAAGGTTAGGTTGCGGCTTTGAGACGGAACTTTAAGTTACCTGAAAGAGACTGAGGGATGCAAAAATAACAGCAACATCGAAGCCTTCTGTTGTCCGGGTATATGTAACGAACGCGAGAGTTGCTGCCAGTACTGGGATAGAATATGCAAATGCGGTACTGAGATCAAGATAACGTTAAATTTGTATATAATGTACAATTGATCACGCGAACATACCTCGCAGACCGTGAGTTCTGAATCCTCCGGATTCCCCGGAGCTCGTTTGTTCTCGTGCTCAGTATTCCTGTAGGCAAAATGAGATGGATGAAACGTGGGGCATGCTCCGACAAGAGAACACACGGTCTAAAAATGGCAACTCGTAACAGAAGTATTTGACAACCCGCATTGCCCCTGAAAGGAAGATTGTGGTAAGATTGTGTTTTGGGATGACTATTGTACATACCCAAAACTTCAAGGAGTGTTTTGGCTCGTTTATCGGAAAACTTCATGGATTCATGCCGAACGCGAAACTGGTAAGCCATAACCCGTTCTTGTATGGGAGCAATACAAAGAAATAGGGCAAACCCAGCTAGGGCAGATGGACCCAGCTGAAGGGTACCTAAGCTCGGTTCACAGGAGAAACGAGGGAAAGAAACCACACCTGAACAAGGAGAATTATCAGGCAAACCATAACTTGAACGGGAGCAGTCCATCCTGGATTTGCACGAATCCATCAACGGGGTGTTAATCCTCTTAGGCTTGTGAACGTACCCGCGTGCTGGTAAAATTTGAACATGAATACAGTAATGGATAATACAGCATAATGACACTCACAAACCACTGTGCGCATGCATCGATGCGACTCACCTACAAAACGAGTAGAATGAGAAGGGAGACAATTATTGTCATTACCGAATAAATATGACCTACATCAGTTGATATGTGGTTAATCAAATCTGAACTAGATAGCGTCGTGCGAGCTTTTCCAGTGAGTTTGACCCCACGCTTGTATATGGAACTGATCAGAGCACCCCTCGCAAGGACTCCAGTGGTCATTGAACGCCAAAAAAACTAACCAAAAATGAGCAGTTATGTGAGAAGACGGAGAGAGCGATGCCTTACTTGGTGTTGTGCTATACTTGCTGCAATCACCAGAAAGAATAAACCAACACCCATCGCGATCCCGCGGCCGACGGCAGGAACATCAGTCCCATTTTGCCTTGCCTCGGCGCGTGCTTTAGCAAAATTGATCAACGCCTTGTCGAATCCAGTTAACATGGGTGTGACTATCTCGCACGCTTGTATACTATGTACACACCTTGACCACGAGAGGCCCCATAAGCTGTGTGGTGTCTCCAAACACCTATAAAGGCGATAAACCTTGTCAATGCTCCGCATGCTAAAAATGGGGAATATAAAACCTTGAAGGCACCTGCACTCCAGAAAAAAAACCCAAATGTATCGTTTAGGGCCCATGCGAGACTGGCTTCCTTTTTACCGTCCAATTCTCGCCATTGTTTCTCGTAGAAGCGACGGCGTTCGCCGTATTGTCTGCCAGCCGAAAGCGCCCGCAGAGTCCAGCGGAAACGTCGAAATATTCCGGGCCTAATGTCCCCATTAAGAAGTCTTATGTTCCAGTCAGCAGCCTCAAGTTTTCTACGATCCCATGCTTGGTCCAATATTAAGGAAAGACGGCCTACTTCCCGCGTTTCGTCCATTTTCCAAAGATCAGTCGCTTGTAACGTTCTCTGGTATCCCAAAACCTTATCAACATACAAATACGTTAGTTCAGTCGGCAGAAGAGGCTCCCTAGAGCTCATTTACCATCATAGGGGTCACCCAGGTATACGTCAATTGTGAAAAGAGAGAGGCAGAGGCCAACGGAATAACCTGTGGGGAAAGTAATAAATAAATATTCTTGCATAGATGACGGCGTCAAACGCGTACTGGTGCATCCGCAAGAGATTCCCGTGGTCGTGGAGGAGGGTCTCGGGGAATCCTGATTGAGATAAATTTATTCCGCGGCGCATTCGTTATCGAAGAGGTGTGCATACCAGATTTGCCACCATCGTGTACGAAACCTGACTACTTCGTCACCCAAGTCGAGCTGGAGGCTGGGGTGTTGTCGGGGCACATTGTTCTTTTCTTCTGGGGCTGAAAGGCCCTCGAGATCTGGTTTTTCGTTGAGTCCGGGGCTAACCATTGTACTGTCCTGCAAATTGGACGACAGGGTATATAGCTCAGCCAAAACTTGCTCCGAGTTATAAACATCATGTATGACACGTTAAACTGGGGCCTTATGGTATTAGACGCGAGCATTACGAAGAACGGATTTCTCAGGAGATGATACAAACCGGTGGCACGGGGAGTAGGTAAACAGCGGACGCGTCAAAATTAGGCCAAGCTATTGCCGTAATTAGCTGTCGTTCTCACGGGCGTAAACACTCCGCTCCAAAATTCGCATTTGGTTATCCGACCGAAAGCAGATGAGATTGTTTTTCATCAAGCATGGGAGAATTCGATGGGGATCTAAGCACATGTCATCTTACCCTGGGAGCCGGAAATCAGTTTCTTCTTTGTAACCTCCACGCAAACTCACTGGCGCCATGTCGGATCATCATGTGCAATCGAAAGACAAAGTTATCTGTTTTCTTAGACTAAACTACAAGTCGGTAAATCGCCAGCAATCGGGGCAACCCTATTTCAGCATACACACTTTAAAGGACTTCAAATTTTCTTTGTGTTGAGAGTCGTTAAGCGATAGCCATGTCAGTCTCTGCACTCCGATTAGCTGCTTTGAACCCTGGAGATCGTGCTGCCTTTGCTACTTCAGCAAGGCTGGTGTCATGCCTAGTCACGGAATCACTACTTCGTGCTCTTTACCTTCCTATCCATGGATTCGAATCTACGGGCATCTGTGTTCTCCTGAACAGTGATGTCTCCTCGAAACCTCCATCTGAGCAGCCTTACGAGTCGAAGGATATTCTGGCAATCTTCCCCTTGCGACATGTTCCCTATTTTAAGCACGACGGTACCGACACACGAGGGAAGGAAATCGGACTCCTCGATCCCTTAGACATGATGCCATTGTGTTTTGAAGTCGAAGTCGACATTGATGGGACGAAACATCCAGAAACGGAGGTACATCGAAAGTGCTCTTCTTTTCACCACGCTTGTTGACAGCGATGCCCGTATAGCATGAAGACTTAACCTCTGCGATCCTTCGAAAACTAGTTGGCCAAGGATGGTCGATCTCAAAATCCACTTGCCTGTTTGTCTCAAAGAGCCCGATGTCAATATGGGAGAAATTTGGGACAAGTATAGGATTGCAGGAAGCGCTATTGAAGGAGATTACAGACGAATTTGATAGTTCCGTTAAATGGCAACGTTTGTTTCTCTAGGTATTAGCCTCTATTCACAGATTGGGCTAATTGATACGCGCAGAATATTCATATGAGCACCCCCCACTGGCTCCACAGTTCTTGTCCTCGAGCCTTCAATGGGAACAATCGATCGTCGAAGGACATCCCACCCATCCGGTGATGCTTCTTAGTGATATATATGATCCTACTTCATTCTGATTTATAACGCAGATGCATAAGACACGTCATTTCTTACCTCCTCTCCCGGAATACGCACCTGGAACTTATGATCTGTACAACGCTAAACTGAGGTTGGTTGCAGTACCAAGAGAAAACCTCAAGGTCACATACGAATTCGAGAAACTTATCCAACCGGTTGTCAATACCATGTCAGAGAGAGCTGGTCGGCCGGTAACAATTCGTGACGGATACGTTGTTGTCCCTGTACATGAGCTGCAAGTGGCGCATGTCCAAGATAAATTTAGTGATGCGGAAATATACCCAGAGGAGTTTAATCTTCCACTTCTCGCCCAACAGAGTATACGGTAATGTCTTGTTATCTCCTCTTACCGAATTTATATTTATCTTTTGTATAGGTCTGTCCTGGTGCCTGATGCATACCGTGAACTCTCGCTAAAGTTGGGCGTCGGGCTTAAGCTTACTTCTGCTGTGCGCACTATCTCACCAGCATCAGCCTATCTGGGCCCGCGTTTCTCAAAACAGGTTGTCCCTGTACTTTCCATGGATCCAAAGATAGTCACAGTCGCTAAAGAGCTTGCAAGTGTCGTTCACGCGAACCCTGACGGAGAAATAGCCAAACACTGTGCTGCGATCATTCGCGAAGCTCATGAGAATACAAGCGAAGATCGTGGCGAACGTTTAATTGTTTGTACAGCTCTCGTCGAGAGTGGTCACAGTGGCGAAGATGGCCATCTTCCCGCGGTTGTCCGCATATTTG
>CEMJ01394385.1:4416-26916 GCA_900068955.1 Clitocybe nebularis | reverse complement strand
ATCTGCCAGGTTTGTTCGCATGCTTTTCGATGCTTTTCTTCCGTCTGTGCTTCACAACGGTGTAGCATTCGAGTGTCACCCTCAGAATTGCCTGGCCCGTTTCGACATGAAAACCAAGGAGCTTCGCGGTTTCATCATACGAGATTTTGGGGGCCTGCGTGTCCACACGGAAACGTTGAAAGCATCAACTGGCGTCGAATTAGATTTTCTCGCCGGCCATTCTATCATTGCGGACGATCTTGACGACGTATATACTCGGATGTACCACACGGTATTCCACAATCACCTCCAACAACTCATCCGCGTGCTTGGGTTGCACTATAATGGCCGAGGATGGGAAATCGTTAGGGAACATCTAAACGAAGTGATTCCGAAGGATCATGGGCTTTACACTGCATGGCTCTCGCCTGAGAGAAAGACCCTACCCTCCAAGTGCTTCCTCCGCATGAGGATGTCGGGCATGTATCGATTCGTGAGTATCGTAACCCGGTGTCATTTCTTTCGCCGTCATGAGGCTAACGTTATTCACACAGCACCTCCATAGCCCTTTCCCCAATCTCATTCATTATCGAGGCGTGAATATAGAAGAACCTTGATTATGTATATCTAGAATTATTTGTAACATTCTTTAGCAAATGGAGATTATGGTTATCATTGTCCGTTAATTTTGACCGGTTGAGAAGGTCGCGGAGTTTCAACTTAATGTTGTACCACATCTCCTCGACTCAACATTCACGAGAACGAAAAGATTTTAACCGTCAATTTGATACCTCCCAAAATTACCCGGTGTCGGTCCCATCCTCACCGGCTTCACACCACCCTGAGACTATACAACTCCATTTCACTTCGCAAAAGTGGCCGTCGTTGGACCGTCATCATCAAGTCATCATACGCCATATCCACAAATATTTTTTACCGAACCTCGATGGCGGGCGGGTGCTCGCTCCTCACTCGTGATGGATCTATCAGAAGGCTTACTTCCATTCGCTTGATTCCTGCGAAGCTGACAATAATCCAAATCCATCACTTACGTCCATGAGAACGGCCGTCGTCTGGGAATCATTCAGTATAGGTTCATCTTCTTCCCAAGCATGGAGTTGCTCGAATGCCAAGGTGAAACGCGAATTGCTTCACGGTTTACCTGACTCATCGGATCTCGCTCAGGGCGGAGGTGCCCAGGTAGCGTATGGTAATTCGACACGGCTTTCTTACAATGTTTTTCGGCCAGTGTTCCACACAAATCTTCCCAATTGACTACTAGAAAATATTTTCAAGAACTGGGGACTGAGATACCCATCAATTCATGGAAAACTAAATACAAACTCAGCTTAGCCCTCGTCCTTTTTGCAGTATATACGTTTTCTGAAGCTTCGGTGGGGAGATCAACGCGTTGCACATGGTCTCGGAAGCGATGATCGGGACCCGGATCATCTTTTTGAGGCTCCGACTCCGCGATCACATTTCCGATATTCGGCGTAACTTACGTATGGATCATCGGCTATGTCGTATTACCCCATGTGTCAGATACACCAAAAACATTCGCCACAATTCACTCTCTAGATGCATCTATCGTTCTGGCTATAATTTTGGTTACAGTGATCACTCTTCCAAACCACACCGGTTCACGGGTGATCCTTGGATCTGGGTCCCCTGTCACCATTCCTCCCATCGCTCCAAGATCGCACAGGGGTGTGAGTAGATAATCCCCCCGCCCCGGCCATAACTCTGCCTTTTCCCATCTTGGGTGAGATCTCCTTGGTTCAGAACATTCTATCGTCAATAGAACTAAGGGCTGGGATATTTTGGCATCATCAGATCCACTTTAACGTCTAAACACCAGCCGATCCTCTCAAAGTTGGTCTATTTTTCAGGATTTTTTCATGCATGTCGTGATTACATTTTCTATCGTCTCTTACACATCCTATGATCAGCTTAATTCATATTTTCTAAGGTATTACATTCATCCGCCAAGAAATATCCATTTTGACATCGAACTATTACCTACCACATCACTATTGGCTGCCGTTAGTTTAAATACGCACCTTCTAAACCTCCTGTTTCACTAGAAATCTACACTATGTCGTCTGGATCAGGATTACCCCCCTCCCAGCATGCAGCCTTCGCCGTCATCTCCCGTCTCCTATCTTGTCTCGTCACTGAACAAATCCTTCGTGGTCTTTACGTATCTATTCCTGGGTTCCCCGGAGCTTCTGGAGTGCTGGTGGTATTGTCAACCCATCTCATTTCAGAGCAACCCATCATCAGTCGGGCCCTTCGACCGAATGACGTCTTTGCCATAGTACCTCTCCGTCAATCACCTGTGTTCTCAGGAGTGGCTACTTCCAAACATGGTCGGCCTGTCGGTCTTGTCGACCCACTTGACATGTTGCCCGATATCTATGAACTTAGTGAGACGACATCGTACGACACGGACCACGTATGTTTTGCCTCCGGTGATGTTTCATTTTCATTTTTGACATCATATCACTACTGTAGAACGATCTCCAGAAGGCTATTCTATTGTCCCTGGCTCCACCTCCATGGGAACTCGAAAGTTTTGCAACTTTACGCAAGGCTTCCAGCCCAGTTGAGCTCTGGAGAAAGTTCGTGGATGGTGTAGTCATCCAAGATACACTACGTGAAGCGATTGAAAAAGAGCTTCAGAGTTCTTATGATTGGCAGCGTAAGTGGTTTAGATCTCGGCCCGAACCAGACTCCTTACATCCGCATAGTCTCAGCATACACTTCACCCCCACGGTGTCCTACGCTGACATCATCCTCCATCGAATGGGAACAAAGCCTTGTGGCAGGTCACCCAACTCATCCGGTAGGTTCTCTCCGAGTTATCCCTTGATTTATCTGATTTTTCGATAGATGCATCGTGCTAGAATGCTCCCTTCAAGCGTTCTAGAATATGACTGGTACCATCCCAGGATACGTTTTGCACGTGTTCCACGAACAAGCCTCGACCTCCTGGGCCCCTTTGATTCGATAATCCACGCCCTGGCCCAAAAGGCGGCGGAAAAGACTGGAAGGCTTTTACCCAATGACGAACGCACAGTCCTCATGCCAGTCCACGAATTACAAATCCCTAACATCTTGAGCAAATTTCAAGACGTTGAGATTCTTGATCCGGAAATTAGTGTTCAAGCTCTCGCGCAGTCCAGTATCAGGTTTTTCGATCATCCATCACGCAGTGAGCCTATCTGATCGTTCTTTTAGAACTGTTATTATCCCCGAACTGCCTGGGTTGTCCCTTAAACTCGCCGTTGGTGTCAAAATTTCGTCCTCTCTACGGACGATCTCCCACTTTACCGCTGATTTCGGCCCACGTTTCTCGGCGGATATCATTCCTAAACTTGTGATAAATCCCGAGATCTTATTGGTTGAATGCGAGCCCGCCAGTGCTGTCTATCATTCGACGAATCCAGAACTTGCTAAACACTTCACAGCTGTTCTCAGAGAAGAATTCCAGCCGAAGGAAGGTCAGGCGCTTATCGTCTGCGCTGCCCTATTGGAAATGGACCACGCTGGGATATCCGCAGGAGTTTCGGCTCTGGAACACGCATTTAGCCTTGACACAGACGAAAAACGTGCGAGTTTCTTAGATCGGTAAGCCTCTTGCGGTTCCCGATACCCCGATATCCCCTGATGTAAGTTCGGCAGATATATTCAACTTGCTTGCGAAGCACTCCTGCCTCCCTTAATTCACAACGGTGTTTCATTCGAAGCGCATGCTCAAAACGTCCTTGTTCGTGTGGATACAACTACCGGCGAACCCCTTGGTTTTGTTGTGCGTGATCTTGGAGGACTCCGTATCCACCCTCCGACGCTCCGTCAATCCACTGGCGTCGATTTCCAATTCCTCCCGGGGCATTGCGTCGTCACGGACACTTTAGAGGAAACCTATCCCAAGTTTTATCACACATTTGTTCACAATCATATTCAGCGTCTAATCCGAGTCCTTGGTATGCACTGCGACGGCCGCGGCTGGGAAATGTTAAGGCGACACATGCAGGCCCAGATTCCCGCCGAACATGGACTCCGAAAAGCTTGGTTCGGTGACGAAAACAAGACCGTGCCATCCAAATGCCTCATGCGAATGAGAATGCGTGACTCTTACCGAGAAGTGAGTAACTGGTGTTAACAGCCTGACGTTTCCGTATTGATTTTTCTCCAAAGATGGTGTTTAGCCCATTCCCGAATATGATTCAGTACCGTCCAGAACTTTCCTCGGCTTAAATTTTCTCGTACAAAGACACATCTTCTGCCTAGAAATATTTTCATTAGTATCACTTGTTTTATGAATATATATGTCCTATGTATCCCTCCCTCGTCGCTTGCAAGGATCAGAACTCTCAGACACCTATCTGATAAGATTCCTCATCAGAGACCCATCAAAGTCAGATAAGATGTGGGAGCAGGCACAAGGAGCCGCGGGATCACCTTGGCAAAAACAACTGCCTCCGATGATCCATCGATCATCGTGACAGGTCCCACAGCCTCCCATTGTCAAAGCTGGTCTCCACAACAGACGGGACAGCTTTGGGCAAGCACCAGCTCATCATATATACCTGCCAGCGGTTTGATGCATCCAATTTCAGCTACTAGAGCCATTTTTCACCACGACACTTACGATAGAACGAAATGTCAACTGAGAACGAAGTGGGGACATTGATTGTCGTTATACTCAAAGCTAGAAACCTAAACGACAAGCATTCGTTTTACAAACAAGATGTGTTCGCACAAGCATCCTTGAATGGTATGATTTTCAAACTTCTACTTCTGATGATCATTTGGTCAATTACAATAGGTGTCACGAAGCGAACTAAAGTTGATGTTAAGGGAGGGCAACACCCTATATGGGATGAAGAGATTCGGTTTCCAGTGCTTAGGGACAAATCAACCAAGTACAGGAAGCTCGAGGTTGCCTGTTTCGCCAAAGAACCCAGGTCCGATGATATTCTGGGTAGAGGCACAGTCGACATCACAGAAACGTTGAGAACGGGGGAGTTTGATGGTGAGTACAAAGCTAAAGCCTCGTTTCTATCATGACGTATATTCCTTTCTCCAGAGTGGGTAAGTCTCGACGTCGACGGCGTTGTTCGCGGGGACCTATATCTGGAGATGACCTATTTCTCGAATTCTCCGGCAGCCTTGAACACTCTTGCAGTACCATCGAACGTCGGTTTGTCGAGGAGACCATCAAAGCTTTCCCCATCCGACCGACTTTATCGGCCTTCTCAGCCAATGGTTCCACCGTCGTCAGGCCCGCCGCACAGCAATTCCAGGCCATACCAAGGACAAGGCGTCAACGCATATCCATCCGACGGCAGGAACCTCCTCCCACCTTCTCCTTCTTCCTCGAGATCGTCTTCTGCTGCATCCATTAAACGAATAGACTCGCCACTTCCACCCCTTCCGGAGGAATCTCAACCAGCATATCTTCCTAGTACCTTGATGCCTGGTGGCGGTGGAGCAAGGCCAAGGCCCCAAGAGAAACAACCACTTGTCCCACCAATGCTTCGTCCAGGGAGTAACAAGACTTCACCTATACAACCTCCACGCCATGAACCAGTTCACAGTATACGTCATCCTTCATCTCCAACCCCATTCCGCGATGACTATCTTGCGACACCCATCTCCCCCACTTTCGGGTCCAACAAGGTTTCCCAACATACACATGAAGTCAGTCACCAAGCGACAGCATACCCATCCAATACTATGGCGACATCTCTAGTTTCCTCTTATACACCACCCCCCCAAAGCCTACCACAATTCTGGGCGACGGGTCATCCTCAATCGGGGTCGTTATCCTTTCCTGTTCCCACAGTTACTCCAGTGCAAGAAAGGGTTGATTACCGCCAAGTAACAACCACGCCTGAACAGCCACCCACAGGCCATCATCATTTAGGCGGCGATAGTAGCCGGTTGCCAGACCCATATCTTCAAGCGCGATATCAAACACCTCTTCCTTTGCCACCCGGCCCCGCAAACCCACCGCGTGGTCGCCAATCCTTATCAGGTCGGAGCACCCCCAGTCCTAGTCGGATCGAAGCCCTCCGGTTGGTAGAGGAAGAAGCAGCAAGGCGGAAAGAACAGGAAAACAAGGACCTTGAACTTGCACTACAACTTGACCGGGAACTCAACCTAGCTGAACAGCCTCCGACTGAACACGCGTCGGGGACCGGGAGCAACACTCATATGCCCGGACAGTGGTGAGAACGCGCTAGGCATTTAGGCAATCCCGATTCCTAATGGCATTGTCGTGGAAGTAACGCAAATCCTGTTGATATCCATGACATCAACCACCACTTTTGCCGACCCTGCTATATCTCGATTCCATAAGTACTCGGCGGAAAAGTGTAGATAAATGTCTGTATGTAAGATATCTTACAAGAATAACTAATACTAGTTGGTACTGTACTACGTTATGACTGCCTCATGCTGTACTCATGAACTCCGGTTGTCAAGATCCTCTCCCTGCTTAATTCGCCTTTGTGGATACCCTTTGCCTGTTTGAGATCATAGTAGAAAGTAAGGAGATACAGGGTAAAGCCAAAAGCGATAACCCATTCGAGAACAGCTTTGAAGCGGTTAACTACGGAATATACAGTGGTTGAGGTGACATACCTCCAACATCGGTAGCTGTGTATAAAGTGATGGCAAAGGCAATGGCGAGAACGATGAGAATGGTTGCAATTATGGTCTTTGCAATATATGCAACCCTCAGCTTCCGAACGTAAATAAAATCTTTGCTGATCCAGCGGAACTGGGGACATCTGTCAGAGTGGAGTATTCGGCACATGTGACTTCCATAAACTTTACTTCAATGATTGTAAATACGGCACTGATCACCACCCCAATCATGAAAATCAGAAGGAATAGCCTGTGAAGACTAGGGTGCCGTTTTGTGTCGAATATCGAAAGGAGAATGAGCCCCAGGCCGCCGAGAAAGGCCCCGAACACAGAGAGGGTGCCGAATATACGCTCTCTCTTTCGCATGTCAGGCATCAATCTAGGAAGGAACCTTAAGTCACAAGTGGCTATGGAAGGTAGAGGCTCACGAACCGTCCGGAGTGTCTGAGCCACCGCTCGATAAAAAGAGATAAGAAAAACGACACCGCCGTGATTGCGCATCCAGTAACAAATAGTGGTTTTAGAATATCAGCCCCGACATCGGATATGTAGGCAATAGATCCATCCTGTGAGACATATTTGGGTCGGCCAGTTGCGAGCCACGTTATCAGCATCGAGAGTAGAGTGGCTGAAATGCATGTCAGCTGAAGTTCGGGATTAATGGAGATGATATGAACCCACAAAACCATATGAATGCACCAAAGATAGGGATCCAGACATAGGCCCAGTGATGATGTCGGTGTGAGAACATGGAGTACGGGAGCCGCTAATTGGACTGATAAACGAGGGTTCCAAAGTGAAAATCACTGAGGAGGTTTAGTGTAGTTGGCACAAGATCTAGGGGGTATAAGGCAACTGAGGCTGACACCACCGACGTCATGATGAAACCATCTGTGGCGCACTTAGTAAACGCAGTCCCCCAAACATATACACTATGAGAGCACGAAAAGGCTCCTCTTCTCCCGCGATTTTGTGGATGTGGAGTGTTGGTAGACACCTAAACAAGACTTCACTGGCTTCAACTGGTCGCACGAAAGCCGCATTAAGCTAGGATACCGGAGGGTATCCACTTCGCGTGGTTTGTTGATCGAGCTGCAAAGAAGTTTCCCAGCATACTGCAAGGCCACAGCCGGCAACGTTTGCGTATCGGGAAACTTGAAGATACCAATCATGACCAGGTGTTAGTGTGGAGGTGGCCATTTTTGGTTCTGTGGGAGCTGATCTTGAGACTCCATACCTGTGACAACCAAAACAACCTTCCTATGTGAATCGAAGAAGAACACTTTCATAATGACAGAAAGGAAATCCTCGTCGCCTAGTGGATAACCAATGCACAGTTCGAATTGTTGATGATCATCGGACAATTTACTCACTGTACTGCGGTAACTTAGTGCGTGGGTTGTTTGCTCCTGCTTGCAACACCATTTTAAAGCAACAGGCCTTCTAAATTTCAGTTGGTATATCCCAGAAAGTAATATTCCACGCGCACTTCATCATAACTGTACATCAATATTCCTACGGAATATGTCACCAACCCCACGAGATAGCCTTCTATCAATACCTTGAATCTTAAGCCGGGCTATATGGGCGAAGTTTATGAACGCAGGCTGTCTTCCATGTGCCAACGAAGGAATGTCCAGGAACTTCCCAGCAGAGCCGACCCCGGAGCCAGGATCAAAAAAAATTGACGCCGGCGAATAAACACGAGACCAACTGTGCTGTTCTTATGCAGTATACTCACGCGCCGAGAAGCCCCACAATTCATTAGCCTTGGCAAAGTCATGGAAGGAATTACCACTCGCACGAGATATCTCACAATCCGCGTTCCAATGGGTATATGCCATGTATCATAATAGCTTCGTGGCTTAGGCGGCAAAGGCAGGGTATTTGGAGTCAATACACCATCTCGCATGACCTTCAGCCCGGAGTTGCACCACCGAACATCGTCAAATTTCTCTGAATGTTGCTTCTGCCGATAAGGAACCGTGCTATTCGGTAATGGATTCATCAATGTTTATTCCTCAATGGAATCTTTTGCCCATGACTCTCGGACCCGAGAGAAACTAGCATGAATTGAATTGCAAACAGAAGAACGCCGTTTTGAGTTCAACGGATGTTGTATGAAAACGAGTAGGAGAGAGCTTATACTTCGTTTCACACGTCAACCACCTGGTTGGCCCATTTGTCGATCTTTTGGTGCGGCCAAAGTTCTGGGGGCGTGTTGGGTGCGTGTGTACTGGCGAACCTCTTTGGAATACTTGGTGGGAACAACGCGACAAATGAGGGAAATTCACAAGATTTTCATCATTTCAACTTCCCCAGAGAAATGTTAACAAGTCACGTCGATGTCGAAGAGTTTGCGTAGGCAAACTGGTCTTTTTGACTGGAATCATAATCGTCACCACGTTGTTATCATATCTGATAATTACCTAATTACATCTTGGCGTAAATTATCATTTGTCGGGAGCCTTGAATACAAACAAGACTCTAAGCGGATGCTCTCAGCAACAGCGACGGCGGCCAGTTTAGTTAATGCTTGCTCCACGCTACCTGCCATTCCACTAATTCTACAAAAGGTAAGAATACTAGGGACTCTCCAAAAGCAATAAATTATTCTGAACTCAGGGCACAATGCACTGTGTAGTGATGGATACAAGATGGACACGTCTTGAAGTTCGACACTAGGCAATCAGATGGGTTTTAACAATGGACGTCCTGCCCCTGATAACCTTGTGTTCCTTGGACTGTGAAAAGACTACGAATAATGGGTGTAACTATTATCAGGAGGCCAAGTAAGTCAACTCTTCACTTCCCTATGCTGTATCAACTCCTCATACTAATAATGTATGTATATGCGTAAAATCAGTATTTTGTCGGCTGAACCACAAGTCATGGCTCACGATCTAGTTTTGATGAAGGCCATGTCTAGCAATTTGAAACATGATGATACTCTACAGACACATACGCGTCGTTCGAAAGCTATTATCAAGCATCACTGCCATTGGTGGGTCTCATCAAGTCATGGTTGTTATATCAATATCCGACCAACGCCCAAAATAACCCGGAATGGACGCTTTGCTTGTACTAGATAGTACGCGACTGACTTCAAGGTTCCCTAGGTTATTTCATTATCATATCAAGAGCGTATTCAAATTCAAACAAAAAGTCGACCACAAATACAATCATCCCCTGGCGAGGTGTACTAATGTTCAACAGTTACGAAGTGCCAAATCATAATGAGTTGGTGTGTGCCTATCTGCCACCTGTGGGTTTTCAGGGGGGTAAGCAAGCATGATACCCAGGCACTACCTCTTTCGTTGTAGATAAAGGGCTCGACAAAGGACGAGACGAAGTACAACTCATTCACATATCTCACCTTCAGCCCCCTTTATTGTATAGTAACTGTCTATTATGCCTTCCCTTACCCAGTTACTGTCTGTGGCCTTGTTTGTTGCCACGGTGGCTGGTAAGCTCTATTTACTGCATCTATCTCGCCCAAATGACTCAAACCCGTATACAATTCACAGTGGGCAGCGATGGCGCTAACGGCAAACCTTCCGCATTGCGAGGAGTATCATACCCACGCGACGACCAACCCCCCTCTGATGATCCTTTCACCGATATCGCAAATATCATACAGACAGCAGGACTCATGAAGCAAAAGGGCGGTGCCATTGATGACGCGCCTCCCGATCACCCTGTAGCAGAAACAACAGTGACAGCGATTGATGGGAAGCTCACTGCTAACGGGACCACCTCTACACGTCGCAGTCCGTGGGCGCGGCGAGATTCGCAAGTGGGACACTCGCTAAATTCCAAGCGACAATTTTCGAAACGGGCCAACCCAGGATACAACCAAGTGTTCGCGGGCACTGGGAGCGGGCCGAATGATAGAGATGGTTCCATCGAGGGCACAGCTTACCTTACTTATTCCCTGGTCTCCAACTCAACCTACAATGTTGATGATTGTCTGGCTGCCTGTGATCGTGTCGAAGGCTGCGGTGAGTCAATAATTTCTTCTTTTATATCTTCTAATCGCCGATATTCTTCTTAGTATTCGCCAATCTTTACTATGAATTCAACAATGATCTGCTCGACCATGTTTTCAGCGAAAAGTCCAATTTGAAATGTGCACTCTATTCTGATATCCATACTGCCGAAGAAAAGACCAACAAAGGAGGGCAACAATCGGAAACTCCACCTGCGGGACTTACTTACATTCAGAACAGTAGTGGGTATGCTGCGAAGACTCTTGCAGATCCCTCGCCCCCTGACGGCTATGAGCTTGTCTTCGGTCCAACTGATGGCGCAAACAATGCACCTGGTGTAAGTTCATAATATCCACTCATGAAATGATGCTCATTAGCCATGTGTTGGACAGTATATGGGCTTTGCTTTTATTGATAAGTACGACGTTGCCGCTTGTGCAAACTTGTGCAATACTCGTGGAGCAGACCCTAAGGGTGGACCATGCCAATATTTCAATATCTGGAGGGCCCTGGTCAATGGTATTCCCACCACATACACCTGCAGCATGGTACATATTCTGGTTATCCCTGGGGGAAGAAATAAAGACTGATCCTCCACTTTGACAGTATTATATACCGGCAAACTCTTCGACCGCGGTAAATTATGGTCAAGGCGATCTTAAAGTTACGTATTCACGCGGATACCAGAAGGAGACAACATGCAGTGGCTCTTGAATTCGCACCCAACTTAAAGGGGCTAATATTATTAGACTTTGCTCCCTTCCCCACTCCTTTATAACTAACTTGTTCACTGGTCTATTATACCATTTTCTCGTTCGTTCAGCAGGCACACGTCACTCGTTATTCTAGGTTATTTCTCTAGTCTACCAGTCCCCATAAGTATACCAGGAGCACAGGTCTCGCTCACACATTCATTTTATCTCACTGTCTCGCTTCCTACAAGCTTAACGTTCTTTTCCATATACAATATAGACCCAACTAATATTATATCCTTATTGCCAATCCTAATTCCATGTGCTGAAGTTGTAAGGATCACACCTGCTGACGCTTACTATAAAAACACATCTTCGACTCTACTACGCGGCTACCAAACCATCGTTTGTAATAACATAGCGTAATGATACTGAACTCAAACCACCTGTTCCGCCGGTAAGACATCCGCAATGCATGTAGGTTCCGAGAATGAACCGTTCAAGTCAAAGGTTCTAAATCCACTGACCATCGTGACTGCCCCCCGGTGTTCGATCCGAGGAAAAGGCATTTGGTCGGTGCCTCGCGGACGAATATCGAGTTCTGAATGCCCCAGCCCAACATCTGTCTATAAAAAGTACAGATCTCGAATGCCACAGCTTCCCAGCATATCACTATGGTTCTTAGCAGAGCTTCTTACCTTCTCGCCGTTGTGTGTATTTTTGCTGGTGGTGTATCATCGCAAGCCACTGCCCCCCAATGGGGCCAGGTCAGTTTGGCGCGGTTTATTTATGAAATGAGGAACAGACTTAATCGTGGTGGCAGTGTGGGGGAATTGGATGGTCGGGACCGACGGCTTGCCCGTCCGGTTGGTACTGCAGCGTCTTGAATCCCTACTATTCGCAGTGCCTCCAAGGTACAGTCACCACTACAACAGCTCCTGGTGGAGGAGGGGGTACAACAACGACCACGGCTCAGGGCGGTTCTACCACACTTGCTCCAGGGTACTCATTCATCCGGGCTGTTGTACGTTTACTTTTCGGCTTTTCGAAAAGCCATGGAGAAATAGTGAATTAACCGCAGCACTCCGTAATAGGCTGATCCGAATTTCCACAAATACCTCCAGTCCGAGGTGGTCAACACCGTCTCCGATGCCGTTCTAGGAAGCCCGGGCACGGCGGCTCAGTTCCAGGTCACCAACGGCCAGCTCGTCCAGAACGCGGGTGGAACGAATTTATACGGTGTCGTCGAGAGCCGTGCGGATTCATCAATCATGAAGCTCAAGCTCAGTTGGTCAAAGACCCCAGCTACCGCAGGAACGTTCAAATTCAGCGGAGATACTCTGGAATGGAGCATTCCGACGATTACCAGGCCGCAAAACAATGTACGTTTGTTCTACCCTTGTTCTTCGGAGTAGCTGACGAACGTGCCTTTCGCACATTCGCAGGCGTGGCTAGTTTGCCCCGACGCGCAAGGACATGGAGATGTTTATGTCAATCTTGGACCGTATGCTTATCAAACACCAGCGGGTTGTGCTGATCAGACGATCCATGGATATACGGGGTCGACAGCAACTGCGTGAGGCCCTGAGCAGAGTATATCTGTCCATTTAGTAGTCATCATTAGGGCTCCATTGATATGATAGTGGTGACCCTCAATGCACTAAATCGGAGGTGTTTTTCTGTGGTAACGGTGAGCATAATCGCAAGAAATGCTGCAAGCCGTGGCCAATATCCTGGGGAGTGGCCCATTGACTGGGTCCGGCAAGTTTCACATCCTTGATAGAACCACTGGTATGTGCGGTAGTCGGAGACACGGAACAGCATACCTTCGAGTGATTGAACCAGAGAAGCATGGACATCAAATATTCCGAGTTGACGACGTTGTGCCGTTGTCACATTCCAGACCAGGTGGACAAGGAGAAGGGACCTGGAGATGGAAGTCAGGGAGCCATCGATGAACCCAGAAGACGGCCAAACTTTGCTCGGTTTATATAGATCTGGGGTGGGGCTGACATACGTAGTTCATCCAATTGGTGGTAGGGCTGGTAGCAGCAGCTGACTCTTCTCCCCATCTTTCCGTTTTCGTCGAGGTCAGCCAAGGACTGCAGAAACGGTCTCTGTTATGGAACACCGGGATCGATAGCACATGGTTATGATTAACATCCAGATGTTTTCATGCCAGAGGAAGAAGAAGCACCCCCCATATTAGTAACCATATAAACAGAAGAGAAATACCATGGCCAGATCGATTGTTTGGGTGATGGTTTAGTGGGAGTAATTTCCTCTGGAAAGAGACCAGATAATTCGAGTTGACCGCCCAGTGAGTCTTGGAGATGAGCCATACAATCGCATTTCTCTCATAGACGCGCTAATTGACGATGAGATCGCCTAATTTGATAAAGGCTATCACCGCGCGGCGCCCACACCTGCCCACACTCTGGGCTAGTGGGTCAGCAAGAGGCCTAAATTGGTCGACTGGTATTTGGATCGGGGTTATGATCAAGACGCCCTGACTCTGGGGCCCGCTCAATGATGTTTCTTTCATGTGAGCGGCGAGTGAGCAGTCCAGAACATCATGCCATACTACGCTGGGCTACGTTGGGCCTAGACTCAGAGGACTATTTGGTATTGCTTGGCAATAAACCATAATGCAGACACATGCATACGTATTATACCCGTTTCGGTGTTCGAACTTCGAACCACCTTCGAATTTTATATTTTCCTCCGTACATACTTACACGAATGATAAGTCTGGGCTACAGGTTCTACGCCCGATGGACAGTAAATCTATCTTAGAAGAAACCGCGCAGCGCATCGAGGACCTTCAAAGTAAAAGAGCGAGCTTGCTCCGTGAAGTCCAAGAGGTCGAATGGGAGTTGCAAAAGGTCCAGGTGACGCATGCCAGGCTCTCAAACGAACGAAAGAGCGTGTCCAAGCTGCCGCACGAGCTCCTCGCGAGCATCTTCCATCTCTGCAAGGCGGCGTGGGTCACGAGTAGCCCCAAGGGGCGAGGGAGGCCGTTTGAGATGGTGGCGGCACACGTTTCGCACCACTGGCGGGAGGTCGCCACAGGCACGCCGTTGCTTTGGAATGTCATCACGGTTGTGACGCCCCGAGGGAAGAAGACCGGGCAGCATGCCCTAGAGCGGTTGATCGCTCATCTGACGTGGTCGCATGGGTGCCTGCTCGACATATACCTTGACATCGCGTCGTCTGGCGTCGGCCAGGACTATGTCTCGGTAGAGAAATACCTCGAAGCCATTGTCCTACACTCGAGCCGCTGGCGGCGCCTATCTATAACCCATGCGGGTCGTAGTAGCATATATCCACTCTTCACCGATGTCGCAGCGCCGGCTCTGGAACACCTCTCGATGGATATCAGACCTATGTACGATGACGTCGTATCCTCCCCACGGACCGAGTACCCTGTCGTATGTCCTCCAATCCTCACACACGGAGCACCCCTGCTATCGTTTGTGCGAATTAGCGGTATGATCTTTGGGAACGTTGAGCCTCCCTTGAGCGCAGTGACGACATTGCACGTCGACTCGTGGCCCAGGACGGTGATGAGCTACTGGCAGTTCCAGGCGATGCTCACGTCGTTGCCTCGTTTGACCAATCTGTCACTGACTGGCCTGAACATCCACCTTCCCAGAGATCCCCTCGTCGATTGCGGTCCCACCATCATCAACACATTACGATCTCTCCGGATAAGAGGGAGATTCACCCCCTGCCACCGCTTATTATCTCTCATGACATTACCTTATCTTGAATCACTATTTCTGCATGGGGTGGACACGTTTGACTCTATCACGCTTCCCACACTGCGCTCAATCACATTGGAAGCATGCATCTTCACCGAGACCGAGATCAGGAATCTATTCAAAGCCTTTCCGGGCGTTGTTGATCTTAGTATGGATTGCAGCTTTCCGGATATTTTTGAGATGCTCAGGTCGGACACGAGTTTGTGGGGTAGCCTGGAAACGGTGACGCTCAGGGAGATGCACGCGAGAGACGTTGCGCTGTTTTGTCTTTTGGTATATGGGCGGGCTGGGAAGGGACTCCGGCTGATACGGTTGGATAGACGCAGTCGGTCTGTTATGAAGGGAAGAGAGTATTCGAAAGAACTGCGAGACGTTATTGACGTAGAAGATTGTGATGAATTAGACCCATGGCCTTGTGATCTAGGATACGAAGATCCAGACGATGTGTATTGGTCTGGGGATGGTGGGACATAGAGGGGCAGGGGCGACTTATTAGTCTAGGTCTGTTCATACTGTGTTTGTATTACTTGAGCTTCTTGTCAGCAGTTTTTTTAAATGCCGAACTTTGTCACTCCTTACTCATACCAGCTCATACCCCGGTCGTGCCTTGGTAGGTCTGGCTCGCTTGGCACGGTGGGTTAATCAGGTCCGATTGGGACATGGTATGTACGCGAGATGCTTGGAGGGGCAGGCTTTCTATGTAGAATTCATAAGATGTAACGTGACACATTTTTTATTATGCATTCAAATTTGGCGGTAGCCGAAGGTGAATCGGGCACGACGTTGGTTGATTAATACGCCATTAGTTACGGGATGAGTGATTCTGCATAGAAATAGATTTTCATGTTCTAGTGTGGGAAGAGATTACGAACAGCCCGAATCTGAACCTGGAGCTGTTCGCTGCTGGAGGACTGGGGGGGCTAAGGCGGCGTCGGACCCAAGTCGAGGGATATATTGATTGAGGTCCGGTATGCCACGTTGGTGAGTGCAACGGGAGCGCCCCACGAGGACGAGAGAGTTTCTCCAGACGTGAAATAATGATACCGATGACCGAAGAGAAGTCGGCGACGATATCCGGGCATCAGGATGTTTGGAAAACGGGAGGACAATTGTAGAGATAATGTCATAGAGGCAGGGTTAGAACATGCGGGGACCGGGGGGAGACTCGAGGGGTGGATTATTACATGGCCAGACGATGAATTGCGCAATGAGGGGGATAGTGAAGCCGGGCCGGGGGCCGTATGGCTCGGTGAGGGAAATGTCACACCGGTCACACGCCTGGAATCTGACATGAAAGGAGCTCCGAGCCCAATGCGGCTTTTGGTGCAGTAAGCTCAGTCAGCTCTGTTTCTATGATTAACTCTGCGCCCTCCATTCACTTCTAAGCTTCCTCTCATCCCCTATATATCTCCCCCTCCCCTTCCGTTGCCAGCCATCTTATTCTGCGCTATTCCGGTCAGTCTACCACATTACTATGACCAGCCGCGTCGTCAAATTGACCATTGTTAATGACTTTGTACGTATCCGATGTTTTTCCATCCCCGGCCTTGACCTCATCTTTTCTGATTGCCAGGTTTGTCCAAACTGCTGCATCGGACAACATGAGCTCCTCAGCGCAATATCACACTGCAAAGATACCCTCCACCTCCCTCTCTCCTTTGAGCTTGAGCACATGCCATTCCGGCTCATCAGTAACGAATATCTTCCGGAGGGCACGCCCAAAGTAGACAAGTCCACTTTTTACACGAGTCGCATCGGAAAGGAAAAGTTCTCCACTTTCGAAAATGCTATTTCAAAATGGGCACACGAAAAGAATATCCCAATGTGCGATCTTGCTTTGGGTTCATGCTCCATCTTCCTTATTTAGCTCATGTTTCCCTAGTTCCTTTCGTGGCGTCATGAGTCAGTCTACGCGTGCCCATCGCCTAGCTATCAAGGCCTTCCAAATAGGAGGCCAGAAGCTACAGCTCCCCATCCTCTGTAGCCTGTTCAAGGCTAACCTGGAGGAAGGGAAGGATATCGCCGACACCGGTGTTTTAGCAGAGTTGGCTGCGAGCGTTGGAATGATGTCACGCGACGAGGTGTGTGTTGGAATTCCTCAATGTTCATGACGTTTCCCTGACATAACTCTGCTGGAACAAGGCGGTAAAATTCCTTGAGTCAGACGAGCTAGAAAAGGAAGTCAACGCAATGTGCGAGAAAGCTCGCACCATTGGGATAACGGGTGTTCCGATGACCATCATCGACGGGAAGTGGGCTGTTAGTGGGGGACAGACATCGGACGTCTATGTGCAGGTGAGCTATCTCCGCCGTCCCGCATCTGTAAAGGAAGATCCTTGCTTGTACACTTGCATGTTGCTACGCAAGGGAACCTGACCGCCTGTTGTCTCTCCTAATGTCACAGATCTTCAAAAAACTTGCTGCAGCGGGTATCTACTCTGCGCCTTCACCGTTCTCTGCCCCCGTCATGGAAACGGAGATATGCGCCTGAACCCTCCCTGCTGTTCATATTTGTTCTTATGGGACTGTTCCCCTTCGTCGCCGTTGTCCACTGGCTCCATGTCCTTTCTATTTATTCGGAACGCAGCCGTCCAGGCCATATAACCATGTTCAAGATTGGTGCAGGGCATTCGTTGAAATTGGGCTTGTTTACTGTAAAACCATCGTTCTGTCCCTCCATTATGTGCTTCCTCCACTATTACTACAGTATAAGTATTTCAGCTCCTCTGGACATGTACCATCGTCACTATGTTTATTTTTTTTTTGCGCTGGCCAGAACGAGCGATGTCTGACAAGCCATTCCCCGATTAGGGGTTCCTGTCCGGGAGCTGATTCAGCCAATCGGTCAGCGAGAATTTGCAAAGAGTATTTGTCTGTGATTATCAGCGCCTTCATTACATAATCATGATCAAATACATGTAAGACAGCCCACGCATTCAAGTGCGGCTTGGGTAATACCGTCTTGCACTGAATTTCAACGACTGTGTGGCGTTCATTCACTCCTACCATGCAATCGTTTTGTCTTATCATAATCATCAGCGAGCTCTTATAACTCCGATCACCGCCATGAATCCTTTGACATAGGACCCGTCGTTCTATGTTTTACATCTATCTTTATCCCTTTTCCGAATCTCCTCCAGCGCTCTTTTGATCTGTCAGTTCGGTTATCAAACGGACGCGGTATAAACGCTGGGTAGGTCCTTCTATCATGCATATCCCCATGCTCTTACGAAAGTGTATACAGTATGCCGCGTAGTCGTGGAACATTTCTCAGAGGTTAAATGCTAGAAGTCAAGTCATGCGGTGTTCATGGCTAAGCGCAAGCGAGGGCCTGTAGACACCAACACCCTCTGCAGCGTCTAGGTACTCTATGGTTGAGGATGGGGTGTGAATCGTGTGATACGCCGTCACATCTGTCATTACTGACGCGACTTGTCCAGCGCCATTCTTGAACTTTCGTAGTACGCGGACCGATATACGGTGGCAAGAGCTGTTGCGGTACCTATTTGTTTTGACACGAACATCAGGTTCCTCTGGCAAACGTTCTGGCTAAATATAGTTGTCACGTGTTCTCCTTTTATCACCCTCTAACCCCTAGCCATGACGACATATGGGTTTTTTTTGAAATGGTCGCTATTCTGGAGCCTCCGACACCGATGGGGCGTTTTTATGTGTAGAGTGGCGGATCACTGCTGTTATGGGGCTCTGGTGCTAGAGTTGATGGCGGCATGGGGCTGGAGCTCCAAATTGAACCGCCACTTCACGACTGCCGGATCCTAGAAGGATATCGGGGGGCCGTGTTTGCGGGATGACCGCTCAAAACAGCGGCCTTAGTGAATGCGTTTGAGGGTCTGGTTGGTATATATGTACGCGTTACTTGTGTTATGAATATTATCTTCTTTTATGACTCAAATGTTGTCCCGCCACAGCCCGGTTCGCCCTCCCATCGAGGAATTGCTCTTAACGGAAGCTGTCGATTTCAACTCCCAGCACAACTCGAGGCACCCATACTTTACCTTTGTCAGCGATGAAGAGCCCGGCGGTGTAACTACCATCACGCATTTTGAATTTAGAAGAGCAGCTCATCGTGTGGCCCATGTGCTACGTCCTGGACGTGCCGGAAATGAGGGGCACATAGTGGCGATTATTGCAACTGCAGATACCATCTTATATCAGGCCATTTTCGTCGGCTTAATCGTCGCTGGCTGTATTGTAAGTGGGACGGCTGCCCGTTTCCATTCGTCTTTACTGAAACATCATAGCCATTCCCAATCTCTCCACGAAACAGTCCTGCAGCCGTCGTGAATCTATTGCGCAACGTATCGTGCCACCGGATCTTGGCGACCAACGTGACTCTGAAGCCGCTCATTGATAATGTGGGGGCACAGATAGCTAGCACGGATCCAAAATTTGAGCTGCTGGTCCAGGAGATACCATCCTTGTCCGAGATCTACCCCCGCTTAGGCCGTGAAACCCCCAACGACCCCTTCGGACCCTACCCGAAGGCATCCGTTCGCCCATCATTGGATGATATAGTTTCTTATCTACACTCTTCAGGCAGCACTGGTTTCCCAAAGGCCATTCCCCAAACACACTTATGCCTTCAACAATGGGCGATGAGCCGTATGTGTTATTTTTAACTCAAGCGCTCTCCCCGTTGTTCTGAACAAATGTTTAGCTGCGGTACTTGATTTTAGGGATCATGAGCCTCCTTTGACGCTGAGCTGTGTGGCGCTGCCGGCGTTCCACACCCTTGGCATCCATATGCAGGTGTTGAACCCGATATATGGTGCAGTGCCTGTCGTAGTCTATCCTCCTACAGCCACCTCCAAAGAATTGTTGCCGGTCGTCCCGTCCCCTGCTAATGTACTCGAACACACACGCCGGGCAAAGGCAAACGCGATCATCACCGTTCCGGCATACCTAGAGTTGTGGTCGCAGTCGGCCGGGATTGTGGATTATATGAAGACTCTACAGTTGATAGTAGGTCCATATAGCCACCAAGTTCTGGGGTTGAAGCACTGACCGCGTCGCATAGTTTTACCCTGGTGGTTCCTTAACACAGAAATCCGGGGACCTTCTTATAAATTCAGGCGTTCGGATCCGGTCCGCATATGGCCTGACAGAAGCTGGCGCATGGACGAATATCACGAACTACCAGCCGGGCGACGAAAAGGAGTGGCAGTACCTGAGCTTCAGCAAAAGGCCGAAGATACGGTGGGTTGACAAAGGGGATGGGAAATTCGAATGCCAGTACCTGTCCTGGGAGAAGCATCGACCCATGGTGGATAACCTACCTGACGTAAGTGGGTATGCGACGTCGGATTTGTTTGAAAATCATCCAGTCAAGAGGCATTTGTGGAAAATGTTAGTAAATCGTCATGACCTGATGTCTTGTAAGCTTACCTATGTATGACAATCGTAGCATTGGTAGGGTTGATGACGTGATTGTCCTTTCGACCGGCGAGAAGGTTGTCCCTGCCCCGATCGAGGAAGTCATCTCAAGCAGCCCTCTGTAAGCATTTTCTTCGCTGTGTACACGCTTACTCATAGATCCCAGTGTCTCTTCGGCACTCCTGTTTGGGAGACAGCGTAGTGAAGTTGGTGTCCTGATTGAACTAGCACCGTTCCATGAGATCGACGTGAATGATCAAAGGCAGCTGGCGGACGTGAGGGATATACTATGGTATGTGGCGTATACCATCTACAGAACTACTCCAACCCCTCGGTTGGCTGTTAGGCCTATAGTCGAGGAAGCCAACCTGATTGCCCCCGCATTCGGTCGTATCTTCAAAGAAATGATATTGATTTCTCACAAGGAAAAACCCTTGCCTCATACTGGTAAAGGGACAGTGATGAGGAAGGCTGCTTTCGATCTCTACAAGAACGAGATTGATAATTTGTAGTATCTTTTGCTGTGTTCATTCCTACTATAACTAATCCATTTTTGCGCTAGGTATGAGCTAGCGAAAACGCAAGCTGAGACGATCAAGGCTCCCGAAAGATGGTCAGAGGCCCTCGTCGAAGAATGGCTTCTCGAGTTGGCCGGTCGAATCTCAGCGGAAACCATCGCACCCTCGATAGATCTATTCCATCAAGGATTCGACAGGTAATGTTAAAATTTTCCTTATCAAACATCACTAAAGACTTTTTGCTCTTGATGACGTAGTTTGTATGCCACCTTTTTCCGGAATCATATTATAAGCGCACTGCGGTCGTCGCCGGACTTCACCATCCAGGACGTAGCCCAGCGCCTAACACAGAATGTTATATATTCATACCCTACAATTAAGAGTCTTGTGGCCCACATGCTTGGGCTCACTAACTCAGACTCAGGGAGCATTAGCCATCGGCAGGCCTTGATAGATGAGATGATAGAAAGATATTCCTCTGGTTTGGGAGGAACGCAGCAGACAACAGCTTTGGCGCCCCCGCCGACGGTCGTTTTATTGACCGGTTCATCTGGAAATCTGGGCTCGGAAATTCTGGCTTTATTGTTAAAGGACCCTGCTGTTGAAAAAGTACATGCTTTCAATCGACCCTCGGTGCAGCCGATTCTTGGGCGACACAAGGCGAAGTTTGAAGACAAGGGGTTGGATATAGCTCTACTTAACCACCCAAAGCTCGTCTTTTTGGAAGGGGAAGCGCACCAGCCGAATCTTGGCCTCGATTTAGAACTGTACCATGAGGTGAGCGAAATCGGTAAATGCGACCAATGCGACTTTCATAATACATTCACACCTATTGTAGCTAAGTATATCAGTCACATGTATCATCCACAACGCATGGCGACTTGATTTCAATCTTTCGCTTTCTTCCTTTGAGCCAAACATTTGTGGAACCCGACATCTCATCGATTTAGCACTTTCCGCTGTGGTTCGCCCTCGATTCATATTCTCCTCATCTATTTCCGCGGCACAGTCGTGGGACAGACCCGGTGTCCCGATTCCTGAAGACGTATTACTCGACTCGCGGGTTGCGATCGGTACAGGGTATGGTGAGGCAAAATATGCCGCAGAGCGGGTACGTAACTACATGTATCATTTAGTGTTGTAAATCGCTTACAGAAAGGACGCAGTTACTGTCAAATAGCGGTCTACAGGTGTCCTGTCTACGCATTGGCCAAATCACAGGGGGGTTGCCGAGCGGAAGCTGGGCGATAACCGAGTGGTTTCCTATCCTCGTCAAGTCTAGTATAGCTTTGGGGTTCTTCCCAGAGACAGGGGGGGTATGTTTTCTTTTTCGAGGCTTAATCTTCTCGTCTTTCAGCTAAAACCTCCCAAGGTGGTATCATGGGTTCCGGCGGACACAGTTGCCGCGGCTATTGTTGAAATTGCATATGCTAAAGAGGCATTCGAGCCTACGCTGAACTTGGTACATCCTCGGCCTGTCAAATGGAATACCATGATAGCTGCT
>CEMJ01394381.1:34026-46842 GCA_900068955.1 Clitocybe nebularis | reverse complement strand
GCGTGGAGTTCAATTGCGAGTACATCGAGTTGTCAGATGTAGATATTGTCTTCTTCGGCTTGTGCCCCGAACGACTGATCAACCCACGCTGCCACGAGATGGAAGAACAAAGCTTTTATAGTAATATAAAGGTATATCGTTTAGCAATCTATCGGCATCTATTCTGCCAATATAAACCTATCAATGAGGATTTGTTAGGTGTCTGGAGGCGCTTGCCATAAATCAAAGGTATTCAAGCCGCTTCGAGGTCGTCCTTCCCAATTTCTTCTGCACCCTCCCATGATCCCCAGCAAGCAAAATCGTTAGCAAGCTCCCCGTGCTCAACATCGAAGGACGTCCGACGTAATGGTCCAATTGGCGGCTTACTATAGAGGCGACGTAGGATCTTCTCTATTGAAGGCGAAGACAGAAGTAACAGCTTTCCTCGCGTAGGATGTAGTATTTGCAGGACGGTTTGAATTATTTTTTGGTTGGTGGTCTATCAGGTCCCATATATGTATCAGTTCGTCATCATACCCCATTCGTAGATACTAACCTCGTTCAAAAATGGGGGATCAACGACGACAACATCCACGGAACCTCGAAGAACTTCAGGGAATTCATCCGGTTCGTTCAAGTCGTATGGGATAAACTTCTTGGGTGAAAGGACAGCAAACCGTTGATCGTATTCGAGAAGTCTCGCCCCTTCAAGTGGATTGGTATGTTGGAATGCAACGAACGCAGTGGGACAACACATAAATGCAACAGTAGATGTCGGTGTGCACAGAGTATGGACACATCGTGCTAACCGCGTCGCAAATGCAGTTGAATACCTAATCGAGGAACAAATCAGGATTATCATGAAATAAAGAATGCAAGGAAACGGTATGATCTAGTGTTTACGAGTTGTACGCACCAGAATTGGCTTAGCTGCCAATCTTCACCAAAAGCTAGGCGATATTCATCCACGCTCATCATCGGTTTCTCAGCCTTCTCTTCGTTACTGTGGTCGTCCAGCGCGAGACCAGCGACACGCGCGGCAGCTTGTTCCGCCAATTCATTAAATTTGCGTTCCTCCTCAGCTTTGGACGATAGAAAAGAATCTAAAAGTGCGATGGTATTAGGGTCAAGCGTAGGTGGTGAGCTGGATAAGCCAGAGAAGGAGGAAAAAGTCGAGCGAGGTGATTCTGAGATGTGCAACATGATAGGATATCAATCGGGGGGGTTTCTTGGAGGCTTGGATTACTTACATTTCCCTGATAAATGGAAATTAGGACGAGACTCTTGGCCTTGGCCCCACCATACCGACTCTCACCATACGGCCAAGTACTCGGAGGTGAAAAATTCAAACGCGTCTCCGCAAAAATAAAATATGATCGGATTTATCGCCTCAGAAATGAGTTCCCTGCGTTTGTATCGGAGTGCCCAGAATGAGGACAGATACCTGTAGTATAGAGAAAACAGGTTACAAATGAGCAACTCCAAGAACTTGGATTTCCTCTATTTGCCGTTGTTTGATCGCCAAGGTTCAGCTTGGCATCCCTTGGTGCTACTAGTCAGAGCATGAGGATTTCTTCCAAAGCCAAGCTTTGTCTTCTTCGGCTAAAAAAATATCGCCCCGCTATCTCGGAGGACTTGATCAGATTCTGTAAAAAAATATTCATTTTGTTCAGTTACCTAATCGATCACTGTTTAGCGGCCCGTCCGGCTCCCGATCACAATCTTTTCCAAATTTCTGTCTCAAACAAAAATGTCGGAAACGAGGAAGGTCGTAGTTCTCATCTCGGGATCAGGTATTTTGCGTCGAATAGTTGAATGGAAGACTCTGTCATGAATGATATACCATCGCAGGCAGCAACCTGCAAGCCCTGATTGACGCCCAAAATACGCCAGCTCTCCCAAACTCACGGATTGTTCTCGTCGTATCAAATCGCAAGGCCGCCTTTGGCCTAACGCGTGCTTCACAAGCAAATCCACCAATCCCTACAGCATATCTTGCCCTCCAGCCCTACCTTAAAGGGAACCCGGGGAAAACTAGAGCTGACTATGATGCTGAAATTGCCAATCTTGTCTTAAAGGAGAATCCGGACTTGATCGTCCTGGCAGGATGGATGCATATCTTTGGGGAAGGTTTTTTGGAGTTTACCGATGGGAGGAAACCTCTCGAGGGGAACGAGACGCCGGGAAAGCCCGTTCCCGTTATAAATCTACACCCTGCCTTACCAGGTGCATTTGATGGTGCGAATGCTATTGAACGAGCATACGAAGCGTTCCAGAAAGGTGAAATAACCACCACTGGCATTATGGTCCATCGGGTAGTTAAAGATGTTGATCGTGGGGAGCCTTTGATCGTGAGGGAGGTTCCACTGGGAAAAGAAGATTCAATTGCAGTGTTCGAGGAGAGGCTCCACACTGTAGAGCATGAGATAATTGTGCAAGCCGCAGCAATGGTCTTGGAGGAGCAGGTACGTCGCGGTTCTGAACTGTGCAATATATTGACAATCCGGCCTGTAGAGATAGATACGTAGACCTCAAGGGCCAACCACTTGTATTCGTGAGTTGTAATGTTAGACATCTTCTGTTGACTTTTCTTACTATATTTTCAGTTACATTACGAATGTATATTGTGGATGTATAGGAATCCTGGTGCCTTTCACTTGAGGGCATCATCACTTGTGTACTACCACTCAACGGCCTCCATCGTTGGTATGCGTACCTGGGTTGTCACAGCTGTGGCATCATTCGGGATCATTCCTTCGTGGACGTTCTGTACTAGGTGAGTTACATGATTGTCTATAACTGCAATGTCTTTCGAGACGGATTCTGGCGTTCCACGCTGAGTCACTGATGAGATGGATTTTATTTTGTATCTTCTGTTTGGCTATATATCGAAAAAGATTGCGATAGTCCAACTGTCAAGTAATGGTTGTTCAATCTGTACTATTTGATATGGGCGTGTTTACCAAATTCAACCAAATACCACCTATTCAAAACGGGAAATTCAAAACGTGCATTTACTTGGTGATAGATACGTCTGAGTGTAACCTCTTCCTCCGCGCTACCTTCCTCTCACTACCATATACAGCGATACCACCCCCGCTAAAGCCAACCAATAATAGCTCAGGTGACCCCTTAGTGGAACACAGGTTTCGTAACACCGCTATCGTACCCTTCAAGGAGATCGCCGCCAGCTCGATGACTACCCCCACCCTAAGCGAGCACCGCGATTTAGGCGAAGTTTGTTTTCTCAATTATCATGGACCCTTTCAGGGTACTGACAACTTTTACTAGCTTTATTCTCCAACTCTATGTTCGAATTCGCCTGCACTTTACTACGGCCTGCCACGCATTGAAATAGACTCCTTAGATACATCTCCATTCTCGGTTGGTGTTTGCTCGCCTTTTTACATGATACTTCTGTATAACCACGCATCTAGGACGTCTTCTTGGGGCTTCTACAGGAAAGAAAAGGCGATCTGCAGGCTTTATCGAATAAGGCCGACCAGAGTTTTATTGTTGAGGTCGGCATCGTATTATAAAATATGCGCATATCGTTTTACCCTTCTCTAGCATTTCACAGACACCAAGGAATTCGACCCCGGATGGGATGACGATGATGTCGATGTAAGCTTGCGCCAGAGACACTGCCCATCCTCGCTTAGCAACTTGATTCCAAAGGAAATCATGGTCATATCACCCAAGAATTCAGGCGGCCGACTGTCGACCATCACAGAGGAACCCGAGGTCACTTCTGATACTAAAGTCGGTTCCTTGTACTTTCGATTTTCCCTCCTCGGTGTTGATCAGATCAGAAGGCTTCAATCTCCGATTTTGAAGCGTTGGAGCCAACTCCCCATCTGTGCAGGAAACGGGACACTGGTCGGATATATGTACTGAAGAGCTTTCAAGACGACAGCAAACGTAGCTCGTTTGAAAAACGTATTCTTGAAGCGGTCGGAAAGATCCAAGCACCCTTTTTACCTATGGTACATTGGTCTTTCCAGGAAGCAGGAATTTCCCATCTGGTAATGGTATGTTCAAATACATCCCACGCATTCTTCCGGATATCCACGACTTTAATAGGAATATTATCCGAGAGACAATATTTTGGATTTACTTGCCCGCCACGGCCCTTTGCCATCTAATTGTGCCGTGTTCTACGCTAGCGAAATAGTCAGCTTCTTTAATTCCATTCCCCTTATTTGCCACTAATACTCCATCAGGCTGAGGGTATATCTGCTCTCCATACGATCGGCATTATTCATGGGAACTTGGACCCAGAAAATGTGGTTATCGATGGTGATGGTCACCTCGTTTTGACCAACTTCGAGAAATCTAGTAGGGCAGAGGACCCCCCGGTTTCTCTATATGCAGCGGGAGGTTTCCAACCACCCGAGCTCCTTCTGGGGTGGGTTCATGATTTTGCGGTTGATTGCTGGGGCTTTGGGATGCTACTGCATTTTATGCTTTCCGGAACTGTAGGTCGGATGATTTGCTAAGCGTTCTGTCTGGTTGAATGATTTTGGAAAGCATCCGTTTCAAAGCTACGAAACACTAAACGAACAGGATTTGCATCGCATGATTGTCCACGATCCTATCCATTTCCACCATCTTCTTGATCCCCCAGCTCGAGACCTCATCGAAAAGGTACTGCCGACCCACCATAACGATCAAAGATTAACTTGTTATCACAGTGTTTACAACGCAACCCCTCTGTGCGATTTCGAATTGATGCGATAAAGAAACATGTCTATTTTTCTTCCGTGTAAGTAAAGCCATAAGCTTGCAGCCATCTATACGCTAAATACAGAATAGCGATTGGAAAAAGATAGCAGCGAAGCATGTTCAAGGTTTGGTTCTTGCCGTTTTTCCGCTTTTATCATATAAGCTTCTTCTGATATTTCTGCAACTTAGCACCCCGCCCCTCGAATTCTAGTGCAAACAGCGGCCCTCTGATCAATGTTGCTTCCGGAAACCCGCCAGGGCACGCCATGGCACTTTCAAAAGGTCAATCCGATGCTACATCCCACCAGGCACTTTCCATCAACCTAGACGAATCCTCAAATGCATGTCCTGCGGGAAAGGTGGTTGCCACACCTTCAAGGGTTAGCCAATATCAAGCATTGCCAAAAATATTCCGAATGTCTTCTCTGCTGGACGATTTCCCGGAGCCGGTGGAAGTAGAACCTAAACCAGACCTGGTGATGCACAGCGCCTCAACACTGAATGACTTCTCCCCAGACAAACGCCCAGTGGAAGTTAGCTCTAGAGATCGCATGACACTGTTCTGGGAAACACTAGACTCGGAGCCCCCCCCGAGTTCGCCAGCGCCTTCGTTGGATGGTCACACCTCTAGACCACACAAACTTCGAAAAGCACGGTCTTCTATCTTCCCGGAACGACGATTCTCAAATCTTAGTACACTTTCACTGCAAGAAAGGCTAAATAAGAAATCACGGCCTCTGACCAAGCCATTCGTCGTGCGAGATCAGCCAGTACCTGTGATTCATCTCCCGAAAGGAATCGAACAGATTGGAAGCGGAATTGGCTTCACGTACAGCCTGCCCGCCGCAGCGCGTTCAAAGGTTTCCATCTGCTCTAATGCACCTAGTAGCTGTCACGGGATATTTCATGGAGGCGTTGCCGGTTTAGGACTTGGGTTACGATTCGGACGTGGACGAGACAAGAATAAAACAAGACAGGCTATTCTTACTTCGCCCGCTCAAGGAACACAGGATGGAGGCGAAGAGATCGTCTACATACGGGACTTTGGTGGTTCCAGCTGGAGCCTTGTACACCCTATATCACCTCAGATCAATCCTAGGTCTCCCGTAGTTGCCGTTGCCACGGACTCTCCTGTCACAGAAGCTGGCCCGCTTACACCTGAAGATGTCGATCATCAAGAGCCGGTAGAGGCGGAGAAGCGCTCTTTCGAAGAAAGTGTCGCTCATGAGGTCAAGGATGGAGACCCTGGAACAACGTTGCGCTTGGTCTCTCCTTCTAGGGTTCCTTCTTTCGTGGGCTCGGATTTTGGTCTTGATTCGATATTTTCAGAACGGGACCCATGATAACAAGACTCAAAACTCTGGGACCTGGGGCTGCGGTTTCTACAATTTCTCTATATTCGTCCTGTAATTTCCCCATTGTATAGTTTCCTGTAACACGATTGAATCCATGGGATTGGATAAATGTACATGTGCATTCAAACGAATGATATCTTTAGCGAGGCAGGACTGGATATTATCAGCCTGGTTGCGATGCGGTTCTTAGACTTACTGGCGGGGGCAGGTCCACCGGTTTTTTGTTGATGCCTCACAGCACATTCATAGATATTACTCCTGACTGAGCGAGCTGTTTGTGGCCTACAAAAAACGGCGGTTCAAGCACAGTGTTTTATATCCCACTTGCTGACGCCCTCTAGTCTCATGCTTTGAGAGTATATTTCATAGATATTTTCCAAGGATAGGACATGGAGGAGGGACGTTCTCGTAGGCGTCAACTAACACGCGGCACGTTTGGCTAGCAATGGTAGAACCGGTGGTGAAGATTCTGTGAGGAATAATTGATAAAACCCCTTGACCACATATGATGGATTATGTGTAGTAGGTCAGCCAATAACTGTACTAAGATCGAACAACAATGCTTATATGATTGAATGGTAAGTAGGGAAAGAACGAAGGATCTATTAAATTGCTTGTGCAACCACCAAAGCGGCCCACTCTCGAAGACCTAAATCTTTCTGTTTGCAGTTTAGTTCCGCTTCTGCTGCTATTCCCTCCTTCGTCATAGCCTCCGTGGCGACGGTCGGGTCGGCAAACTCAGTCACACTGAGAATTTTGTCGTCTTCGAAAGTGAAGGTGAACATGTACTCGCTCTTCCAAGGGAACCCGTGGAAAGTTCTTCCATTCGCGGTAGTCTTCACACATGATGTGTTTATCGGTGCGTTTAAAAAGGGGAGATATGATTTGAGCGCACGTAGAATTGAACAACATCTGAGTTCTCAATAATTTCTTCATTCTGAGGTAAGGAAATCTTTAGACGAATGCATTGAGTTATATATAGAGATTCAAATTATATGACTCTCTTACATTGAAGTGGATTGGAGCTACCACCAGACGATCAAGGAACAGTTGCTTTCCAATGGGCGGGGAATTCAAACGAGTCGGCCTGTGTCGACTCACGAAATTTTCAGACATGATGGAAGCCATTTTGTCGACAGAAACGCTATTTATATAGGTGATCCATGCGAGAGCAATTTTTAGGTGGGAGGAGACAGTGACCATTATTACCTCTTGTAGTGGGTACAGAGAGGATAACTAGAGAATACACCACCATCCTTCCATTTTTAAGTGTGCTCAGCGAATTGTGGTACCACTCTTAGGAAAACATGATCATGACCTCGGAACAGGTTCAGCGTCTGTCGGTTGCCTATGCCTCGGGTATCGGAGGCCTGGTCACATGGGGAGGTCTTGCAATGGAGAGGGCAGAGAACCTAGAGGAAATAGGAATAGGAGTCGAACAGGAGGAGCAAAAAACAGTGCCTCGATCACATGCAGAGATCTCGCAATGGAGAACAGACAACCCTGAGGAGGGAACTTACAATAGAAGTAATTGTTTCATGAAAACAACCAGACTTAGTAGATAATCCGTTCATGATATAGTCCAGCTTGACTGTTCGTTGAAACTACTACAAGGGAGTATAACTTATGTAAGGAAGTGACGTGACACTCCTTCGTTGAACTTTCTTCCTTCCTACCACCCACGCAGACTTGGGATCCCGTCGGAGGCGGGGTAGTGGGTTTGGGACTCGATCCCAAACCCCATCCAACAATGCGATTATCCTTGCTCCTCACCATCTCTGAGTTCCTCGACATCAAAGAAGACTGCCTGTGTCTGGAGGATGCGGCATCGAGATGCCCATAGGGCTCCTGCTGTACGTGGGGCACATCTCTTTGTTGGCTGATGTTCTTGTTAGGGTTGGCCGTCCGCGCCTATGAACATCAAAGTCGTTCGCCCAGCTGCAAGACCTCAATGGGCTATTCAAGAATACTATGACATCTACCCTTACCCCATCATTAAATATTATCTGATCATGCACCTGTTGTACGTGGACAGGATTCCATCGGATTCCGTAACTAATCCCGGTATGATTACAGGCTCTAAGCATTTTACCTCTCGGGGTCAATGTACCTATCGATCCTGTGAGCCGTTGCTCGGGCCCTTCCCCTTGCCTGCTGCTGCTTTTCCACTTGGGCTATTCCCTGTTACCCCATTTCTGCAGCACTTGGGGGCCCGCTCTCGTACTCTGGTTTTCCCTACTCCCCTCACTGGGTAGTAAACATTGTATGTCTGCATGTCGGAATTAGGGTGGCGCTCTTTTGGATCAGCACCACGCTTGGGATTTTGGGTGTCAGTGTGATATATACGACTATTGGCGGGAGCTTGGACGATATGACGAGCCTGGACGATTTCCATCTAATTAGCTAGTGGAACTTCTGAGAGTGGCAAGGAAGGAGTTGGACGTGCTATCGCGAGACGATGAAGATAGGGAATATGACTACGAAGACGATGACGATTTTAATTAGGACGTGATATTAGAGGCAGAGCCAGCAACCTTTTCCTATCCGGAAGGGGCCCTCCATCGAGTCGCTCATCTTCCCCTATCCACCTAGCGGGCCCTACGAAGTTCCCCTCCCCAACACCCCCCTTTCCACTCAGGTCTTAACAGAGGGCGCGGTCTAAAACGGTGGCGGACACGCCGACCTACTTCTGCCCCTCTGCTAGTCAGGGGGGGTAGTAGGGATTCCGTGGCCCTGTAGCACAAAACCCATATATATTATTATATAGCTACATAACTACGTAGATACCTGACAGCTGTATTGTGTACCATAGAAGCATAGCTCCTCGAGCACATTAATTAATTATAATAAAACCCTTTCCTAGGGGCGACGATAATGACGACTACACGGGTGGAGATCTGACTGGTGGCTAAAGCAGCTATTTATAGATTTTCCTTGATTGTTACATGCAAAAAATCAGAAGTAACAGATAATTCCTTCAGAGTATCTGGGCGTTGTCCAGCTCAACTGTTCGTTGAACTATAAGACAAGAAGAATCCAACGATGTGCGAGTTGTAAGGAAGCGACGTGAGATAGCAAGGTCTTGGACTTGAGGCTTGGGTTGGGCAGAACCCACCCATACGATCCCGCAGCCTGTAGCCCTGCAAGCGGTCGCGAGATAAGAACCTTCTCCACACATGCCTCCCAAGAACGATGTGGTGCCTTATTCGTATTCATGATGACAATCCAACCTCTGAACCCGTCGTCGGATTCTGACTATCTAAAAGGGGGCGATAACTTAACACAACCCAATCCAACTGGAACCTTCCCCGGACCCCAAAGGCCCTAATGACGGAACCATGAGCAACGCCCTCGACTTGTGAGCTACCCATAATGAATCGTGTTTAATTAACCAGCCAATAATTTTACTGGGTTTGGATAACAGTCCTTATACAGTGGAATGGTAAGTAGGAAAAGAACGAAGGGTCCATCAAGCTGTTTGCGCAATTACTAAAGCGGCCCACTTCCCAAGACTTCAGTGCTTCTTTTTGCAGTTTAGTTCCGCTTCTGCTGCTATTCCCTCTTTCGTGAAAGCCTCCGTGACGACGGTCGGGTCAGTAAACTCAGTCACGCTGAGAATCTTGTCGCCCTCGAAGGTAAAGGTAAATATGTACTCGTTCTTCCATGGGAACCCGTGGAAAGTCTTTCCATCCGCGGTAGTCTTCATATGGGATGTCTTAATCAATGTGTTTGAGAAAGGAGAATATATTGGACACGCACGTAGAATTGGACGACATCCGAGTTCTCGACAATATCTTCAGATTGAGGTAAGGAAAGCTAAAATTTAATGTATTGAGTATATTTAATAGTCTGAAGTTTATGGAATTCTTACGTTGAAATGGACTGGAGCGCTCGCCAGACGTTCGAGGAATGGTTGCTTTCCAACGGGCGCATAGCCCAAGCTAGACGGCCTGAGTCGGCTCACGAAGTTTTCAGACATGATGGGAGCCATCTTGTCGACAGCAAGGCTATTAGTGTAGGTGATCCATGCAAAAGCAAGTTTTAGGTGAGCGGAGACGGGGACCATTATTGCTTTTTGGAATGATAACACGCTTGACAGCCAGAATACATATCAACATCCCTTCCTTTTAAAGCGCATTCGGTAAATTGTGGCAACGCTCCAGGAAAAACTCCCGACCCAGATTCAGCGTTTATCATTTGCCAAACTCAAGTCACCTCGGGTATCGGAGGCCCGATCATATGGAGAAACCTTGCGATGAGGAGGACAAACACCTTAGAGACAGAAAGGAGCTCACAATAGAAGTGATTGACCGGCACACCTTGTAGCAGATGGCCTCTTCAATGTATCCAGGTGTTCACTAAGGCTTCCTTTTCTTTATCATTCATTGAAACTACAAGTTGACAAGAATCAAGAATCTAGCAAAGCTCATCACATGTGCTTGACAAGATGAGGATCATTATGGTTAAAAAGTAATGAATGTAGAAGTTGACGACCCTTGGTACAAGATTGTGACAGCGTGGCCGGGCAAAGATGAAATATGGACATCATCAGGATTTAGCGTTGGCTGATGTGCGCAGCGAAAGATTAGAGCTAAGAAAGCGGGATTCAGAGTGGATTCACTATCTTGAAATTGATCAATCAATTTCAAAAGCCGCCGCGACATGAACGAAATAGGAAGATCCGTGACAGCACGGGCTGGGGGCTACTTATACTGCAAAGTTAAAGTACCATATGGTCAGGTTCAACCTTTAGACCGACCGACGGAACAAACCGAAAAAAATGAGCCCGATGAGCACAACAAAGATTCCTACCAGGACGTTGACGGCTAGCACCACAAAATACCATGGGGCGCGCGGCACGGTCTAAGTCATGAAAATACGCCATCATCCTAGCACTGGGGTTTTTTTTAGGTGGACATTATTATTGCAGTGGCAAAGGTAAAAGGAAGGGACAGCCGTGCGCGCGTCACATCCTGTGTTATATCATTATGCGAGTGTTGCAGATGTATTGTCAAGACTTACATAGCTTTATTTACATTGCCAGGGATCACCGTGGGCTTTTTTGGAAGTTCTGACGAGTTTGTTGACCCCACTATTGTCCTTTCGGGATCTTCACGTTTTAGATTTATAGTTTGGTAATCCCACGAGTATGAATCTAAGGCTACCATTACATGGTCATTTGGGACCAGACAATTCCCACGGTTTATGCGCATTTGTTCAACTTGTGATCATGAATAGATGCCAGATGGTTGTCAGTCATCACCTTCTCATGCCAACTAAAAACAACCCCGCTTGAAATTCCAGCGCTGGATAACCGTCTACCATTTGTCCTTTCCTTTTACTATCGTGGATAGGGATCTTGGAAAGCACAGTCCGTAGTGCCGTCATCCAGGGGTCGGGCCGTACGAAGTATTACGGTATTGAAGATAATCACACTATGCAGAAAAAACGCTCAGTTATTGTGATAGTGTAGGCGGATCATAGGGGAACACTCAAGGAGATGCACATCTATAGGGGTGGCTGTAGGGAACTGGGGCTCTTTGTTGGCAAAAGGTGCTTATGGTTCTTCATACTCCTTAGTTTACTTCGACTCGCCTGATAACCTGACAATCTGTATAATTTATCAACTAATAAATTTACTGGGGTTTCTAGGTAATTAATTGAGATTCGTATTTGTGCAGTTCAGGTTCGCTTCCGCCACTGTTGCCTCCTTTGCAAGAGCCGTCGTCACGACGGTCGGGTCGGAAAACTCAATCACGCTGAGAATTTTGTTGCCCTCGAATGTGAAGGTGAATATGTACTCGTTTTTCCATGGGAATCCATGGGTAGTCTTTCCATCTGACGTGGTCTTTATAGGGGATGTGTTCATCAGCGTGTTTCTGAAAGGAAGATATCATCGACACGCACATAGAATTGGACGACGTTTGAATTCTCAACAATATCTGACGTTTTGGGCAAGGAAATCTATAGAGAAAATGTTCGGAAACGATGACCTGAAGTATATGGGACCCTTACATTGAAGTGGACTGGGGCTGTTGCCACGCGCTGGAGGTACTCTTGCTTCCCGGCGGGAGGGAAGCCTAAACTCGCGGGCCTAGTTCCGCTCATGAAGTTTTCTGACATGATAGGGGCCAGTTTGTCAACAGCAAGGGTGTTGAGGTAGGTAACCCATGCGAAGGCGAGCTTTAGGTGAGCGGAGGTGGCGACCATCGTTGTTTTTGGAGCTGGAACACGCTAGGCAACCTGGGAATGGTCAAAAACCCTCGCTTTTAAAGCGCATTCGGTAAATAGTCCGGTCAACGCGAAAGTGATGACCGAGATTTGCATACTCCAATTTGGGCGGAGGGGTGAACTGCCACATCAGCTCCACAAAGAACGCTTCAGGGACCCGAATACAATTGTTGCCTATCCAGGCTCGAACTAGATGTCACGCTCAACATGGGCGCGTTCGACCAGTGTTCGCTAAGCTCACTGTTGTCTACAAAGGCAATACTTTCATAAACTCTCCAGACCGATACTATGTGACTCCCAACTTTGACGCCGTACACCTAGGAGCCGCACTTGAATATCGCCCCGGGGCTAGGGGGGGTGTTATCCTTAGGTTATGAAGTGATGGTCGCGACGCAATCGTATCTATGATGTCTGCCCCATTACCCTTTAGCCAGCCTGTTATTATTTACGAATGGACCTATTCGGAGAAGTCTCAGTGGTTCGCTGAAGTTCGTTATTTTGACCGAGTATGGCCGATTTGTCCGGG
>CEMJ01394381.1:16701-27683 GCA_900068955.1 Clitocybe nebularis | reverse complement strand
GGCAACTCGTCATCGAACGTGAGCTTGGAAATATTTTGTTCATTCTGTTCCAGAAGCGGCAGCTTTGTGGTCGTTGGGTGTTCCTCATTAAATATCCAAATTGGCATTGACAAGGATTACAGGTTTGGGCGACAAAGAACAAATCAAGATTTGAACATATTGCAGGGCGTTCAAGAATCAACAAGTCACAGACGCCGATGGCAGTCCACGTGATCACAAATGCTGTGCTTTGAAACTCCGAAAGACCGGGGCCGAAGAAATTACAGCGGAGTCCAGAATGTCGCTACATCGTTGGTTGCCCCTCAACCACCAGCACACTTTTCGACAATTGTCCAGCTCGCGCTTAAATTGCACACTTTGTGTATCTTTTTGGGTTTTATAGGCCGACACGTTGTTGACTTCGGTGACACCAGCTTGACCCGCCCTTTTCTCGTCTTTTTATTGCTCTCCTAGCGCTTTCTCGTCAAATTTCCATCAACATTCAAAAAAACCTTCCAAACCTCCTCAAAACTCTCTGGAACAGTACCTATTCGCCTTTCTGCACGTTAATACCACATCTAGGATACTTTTTACGACATTTTTCAGCCTTTCGCCCCCTTCCTAATCTGTTTTTGTCCCACACCAAACCCAGCCCGTTGTCCTATTCCCAACTATCATGCTTGGCCACCAGTTTGCCTATTCTGCGGCTCCCATCCGTAAGGTGAAGGAGGTGCAATTTGGTATTCTCTCGCCGGAGGAAATTGTACGTCATATGCCTTTTGCTTACTGACATCCGACGCGATCCTTTGTCATCCATAGAAAGCCTACTCTGTCGCCAAAATCGAACATCCAGAAGTCATGGACGAAGCCACCCATAAGCCTAAGACAGGTGGCCTAATGGATCCGCGTATGGGTACTATCGACCGCAATTTTAAATGTCAAACATGTGGTGAAGGGATGTCAGAATGTCCTGGTCATTTTGGCCATATCGAGTTGGCAAGGCCCGTTTTCCATCCTGGTGCGTTTGTCTACAACTCTCATCCGTATTTCAGATTCATAGTCAGCGATATTTAGGATTTATTGTAAAAGTGAAAAAGATCCTCGAGAGCATATGTGTTAATTGTGGAAAACTCAAGGCTGATATCGTGAGTTGCGTCTCCTGTTCCTCTACTCGTTTCGCACCCCCACATCCCAATTTTCTGGGGGCTCTCTCCACATCCCATGGAGAACCCCAAACCCGCACCACGTTCGTTCCCTTGACAATCGAGGGCGTTCTTCCAACCCGTGGCGGGGGTCGTATAGCGCGCGTTTTCGGTCGCTTGATCGCCGCGTTGACCCCATTGCATCCGCTCGGTGTTTGGTTGGACACGAGGCTGCGTGGTGAAATGGGGGGCTGAACGAGGAGTGCGAAAAAAGACATACATGCGGTTCGTGTGCTGTGAAAAGCCACGTTCTCGCGGTGATGGATTGGCTAAACCGCACTCTGTTGTGACGCAACAGTAGTCGTGTTGTGAGGCCTAGCACTTGTAACTCGATGTTTATCGCCCCCTATACTGTTCCTTTGTTGTTTCCCTCTCCATGTCCCTTTGTTGTTTGCGGTAGACACATGCTGACGCTTCCATTCATTTGCATATCTCTGTTAAAAAAAACTCTCGTCGACCTTGCCTTTTGAAACTCGTCCCCACCTATCGTTCTCTACTTGTCAAAACGTAAGTTGGATCCAAATTTTGCGGACAAAATCCGTCATATTCGCGATCCGAAATCTCGAATGGCCGTTGTATGGTCTCACTGCAAGACAAAGATGGTTTGCGAGCCTGATGACCCCAAAGAAGAAGGCGCAGATCCTGACGCAGAGGAGGTCAAGAAAGGTCATGGTGGTTGTGGGCACATCCAACCACAGGTCAGGAAGGAGGGGTTGAAATTATTCGTCCAATATAAAAAGGCAAAGGACGATGACGAGGTTTGTCATGGGTCTAAATATACTTACGCCAGTACTCATCCTTTATTCAAGGAGGTGAAATCGATGCAACCAGACAAGCGATTGATCACCCCATCTGAAGTTTACGCAGTATTTAAAAAGATGGCAGATTCAGATCTCCATCTCCTCGGACTATCGGATGAATACGCGCGGCCCGAATGGATGATCTTGACGGTGATGCCTGTACCTCCGCCTCCTGTTCGCCCAAGTATCGCCGTTGACGGTGGGGCGATGAGGAGTGAGGACGATCTAACGTACAAGTTGGGTGACATCATTAAGGCATCTGCCAACGTTCGAAGATGTGAACAGGAGGGTGCCCCTGCCCACGTCATCTCCGAATTCGAACAATTGCTCCAGGTAAGTCTGATCACAATTGGCCTTTGGGTCTTGGGTTGAACGGGCTGATTTCATGCGGTCTAGTTCCATGTTGCTACATATATGGACAATGATATTGCCGGGATACCGCAGGCTCTACAGAAGTCTGGTCGTCCGGTGAAGGCTATTCGAGCGCGGCTTAAGGGAAAGGAGGGGCGTTTGAGGGGTAACCTGATGGGTAAACGAGTCGACTTTTCGGCACGAACGGTCATCACCGGTGATCCTAATCTGGAGTTGGACGAAGTGGGAGTGCCGAAGACGATTGCGATGAACTTGACATTCCCAGAACGAGGTCCGTCTATCCCGCGATGATGCTGTGAGGTTTTTGGCTGAATGACCTTTCTTAGTCACACCGTACAACATTGCATATCTCCAGGAGCTCGTGCGCAATGGACCTACGGCGTATCCGGGTGCCCGCTATGTTGTTCGTGATACTGGAGAACGTATAGATCTTAGGTACAACAAGCGAGCAGACGCGTTTCTCCAGTACGGTTGGGTGGTTGAACGTCACCTAAAGGACGGAGAGTTAGTCGTGGTGTCTTTCAATTTTATTCGACTTTCCATTGACAAACCTTCCGTTCTTCTAGCTTTGTACTTTTCAATCGACAGCCCAGTTTGCATAAGATGAGTATGATGGCCCACCGTGTTAAGCTCATGCCTTATTCCAGTAAGCTTCTTGATTCTTTTCGATGTTTTCGTTCGTCCCCTTATCGCGTGTACTAGCCTTCCGTCTGAATCTCTCTGTGTAAGTCGAGCATGCGCACGCACAGCAATGAGCGGCGCGTTAAACTATTTTGATAGCACACCTCCATATAATGCCGATTTTGATGGTGATGAGATGAACATGCAGTACGTACTCTTTGATATTTGTGCAGGTTGACACTCGGTCCTAATCTTGTACCAGTGTACCGCAGAGCGAAGAGACCCGAGCAGAGCTTAGTCAGATCGCATGGGTGCCGCGACAGGCGAGTTATTCTAGATAATCATAAACATTTTACTCTTCCCCTAATACTTCGATTTAGATTATCTCCCCACAAGCTAACAAGCCGGTTATGGGTATCGTACAAGACACACTTTGCGGAATAAGAAAGTTCACGCTCCGTGATACTTTTTTGGATTGGAATGCCGTGCAGAATATTCTCCTTTGGGTACCAGAATGGGATGGTTCAGTACCGATTCCTGCAATCGTTAAACCGAAACCGCTATGGACCGGAAAGCAAATTATCAGTTTGACGATTCCCCGTGGTATAAATATTCACCGCTCACCGGACCCGAGATCATCGAACCCTGTTTTTGATGATGGTATGATGATTGAAAATGGGGAACTCATCTTTGGTATCGTAGAAAAGAAGACCGTCGGTGCATCTCAGGGCGGTTTGGTCCATGTCGTATTCCGAGAAAAGGGCCCAGAGGCTACGAGGTCACTATTCACAGGTCTTCAGATGATTGTCAACTATTGGCTATTCCATAACGGCTTTAGTATTGGGATTGGTGATACCATTGCCGATCCCGGTACGATGGCGTACATCACCCAAACTATCGCAGAAAGCAAGGCAAATGTTACACAGATCATCGAGGATGCCACGCAAGATCGGTTGAAGGCTGCGCCGGGTATGACAATTCGAGAATCTTTTGAGAGTCTGGTTGAGCGCCAGCTCAATCTTGCTCGTGACACATCGGGTCAATACGCTCAGAAGAATCTGAAAGAAGACAATAACGTGAAGCAGATGGTGGTAGCCGGGTCAAAGGGTTCATTCATCAACATCTCACAGATGTCTGTTTGTGTCGGACAACAGAGTGTGGAAGGTCGTCGTATTCCCTTCGGATTCCGTCATCGAACTCTCCCTCATTTCACGAAGGACGATTTTAGTCCCGAGGCTCGTGGCTTCGTCGAAAATTCATACCTTCGGGGTCTTACACCACAAGAGTTCTTCTTCCATGCTATGGCTGGTCGTGAAGGTTTAATTGATACCGCTGTTAAAACTGCAGAAACAGGATATATCCAGCGTCGCTTGGTTAAAGCGCTGGAAGATGTCATGGTTTGCTATGATGGTACTGTTCGAAACTCTTTGGGTGATTTGATTCAGTTCGTGTATGGTGAGGATGGCATGGATGGTGCTTTTATCGAGAAGCAGACCATCGAGACGTTTGGCCTCAACAACGAAGAGTTCGAACACAATTATCGTGTCGATGTCACAGATCCGGCAGGCGGCTTCCTCCCAGGTGTTTTGCAGGTCGGGCTTGATGATAGCTCACTAGAGCTCCAATCAAAACTCGATGAGGAGTATGATAGACTTACTGATGACAGACGTCTTCTTCGTGAATTTATCTTCCCTCGAGCCCCCACGACCTCCCCTCACTACCTGCCCGTCAATCTACAACGTATCGTTCAGAATGCCATTCAGATCTTCCACATCGATCGCAGAAAACCAAGTGACCTTGAACCAACATACATTGTTGATGCAGTTGAAGAACTTGGCAAACGTCTTGTTGTAGTGCGAGGTGACGACCTTTTGAGCCGAGAAGCTCAGGAAAACTCTACCTTGACGTTCAGAATGCACCTTCGAGCTACCTTCGCATCTCGACGAGTTTTGGAGAAGTTTCATCTCACTCGGGAAGCGTTTGACTGGGTCCTTGGTGAAGTTGAAGCGAAATTCAACCAGTCGGTTGTACACCCTGGAGAGATGTGTGGTACATTGGCCGCCCAATCCATCGGAGAACCCGCCACACAGATGACGCTCAATACCTTCCATTATGCCGGTGTCTCCAGTAAAAACGTCACATTAGGTGTGCCTCGTTTGAAGGAAATCATCAATGTTGCTACGAACATCAAGACTCCCTCGCTCACTGTGTACCTGGAGACCGAAATTTCTCGGTCCTCAACTCTGGCCAAAAACGTCCAGCAGGAGCTAGCGTACACGTCCCTACGGACGGTCACGGCAGGTGTTGAAATCTGGTACGATCCCGATCCATCCTCCACAATTATTGAGGAGGACTCCGTGTTCGTCGAGTCGTTCTTCGCTATCCCAGACGAGGAAATCGAATCGAAGCTACATTTGCAGTCGCCATGGTTGCTTCGTCTCGAGTTGGACCGTGCCAAAATGATCGACCGAAAACTTACGATGCACTACGTTGCAAGCCGGATCGCGGAAAGTTTCAAGACTGATCTATTTGTCATCTGGAGTGAAGATAACTCCGAAAAGCTCATTATTCGATGCCGTGTACTCGGAGGTGGCGATAAGGACGAGGATGACATGGGAACAATAGAGGAGGATATATTCTTGCGCCAGTTGGAGAACACAATGCTGAACTCTGTTAGCTTGCGCGGCGTGAAAGGTATCAAACGAGTCTTCCTTATGGAGCAGGACAAGGTCATGGTCACTCCCGAAGGCAGCATCGAATCAGGGAAAGAAAAAGAGTGGGTGTTGGAAACTGATGGCGTCAACCTGAAAACGGTCATGTGTATCGAAGGCGTTGACTTCAAGCGCACGTATTCAAACAGTTGCGTCGAGATCTTCAATGTACTGGGCATCGAGGCTGCCCGTGGTGCCATTATGAAGGAACTTCGTGGTGTCATCGAATTCGATGGTTCATACGTGAATTACCGTCATCTCGCGCTACTTTGCGATCTCATGACACATCGTGGAACACTCATGGCTATCACCCGGCACGGGATCAATCGCGCTGATACTGGAGCGCTGATGAGATGCTCTTTCGAAGAGACGGTTGAGATCCTGATGGAGGCTGCCGCTGTTGGGGAGAAAGACGATTGTCATGGTGTTGCCGAAAATGTGATGTTTGGACAGATGGCACCTATGGGTACAGGAGCGTTCGAGGTTGCACTTGATATTGATATGCTGAAGGATGCCATTGTGGATCACCGACTCCCAGTCCAGACCATGCTTGCGGCTCAGATCGATGGTGGAATGACACCTGGCCAAGTCGCAATGACCCCATACGATACTAACTCGCCTGTTTGGCAAGATGGTGTCTTCAAGGGGGATCAAGCTGCTTTCTCACCGTTGGCAGTCAATGGTGGAGAAGATGCCGCGAACTTCCAATGGTTGGGCTTCGGTCAAAGCCCTGTTGGTGCTGGTGGAATGTCTCCTGCGGGTCCTGGGTACAGCCCCAGCTCTCCAAATGTTTATTCCCCAACCTCGCCAAGCTTTGTGCCCCAATCGCCTTTTGGTGGTGCAGCCTCGCCCTTCGGAACATCTCCATATGCAACATCACCCTTCTATGATAGACGGGGTCCAACATCCCCAACGTACTCGCCAACGTCTCCTGGACTCAACCTCACATCTCCGGGATACTCGCCAACAAGCCCACGCTACTCACCTACTTCACCCTCGTTCTCACCAACATCCCCTAGATATAGCCCCCAATCTCCATCATTCAGCCCAACGTCGCCCAGGTACTCACCAACGAGCCCTTCCTTCAGCCCGACATCCCCTCGCTGTAAGTCATCTAATGTATTACCAATTCACCTATTGTTAAATTTTTTCTTGCAGACTCCCCAAGCAAGTTGTTTCATTTTTTCGATATCTTGTTTACTAAACCTCCATATCTCTTGTATTACTTTCTGTAGCTTGTGAGTATATCTGATTTCATTGGGGGGCGCTTTCATTCATTCGTTTAATTACAGCGCCAGCCCAACTTTCTCCCTCATCGCCCAAATATTCGCCGACATCGCCTATGGCGTCGCCGTCATCACCAAAATATTGTAAGCCTTGATCAGCACTAGCAAAGTTTTACCACTTTTGACACTTATCAATGTAGCTCCTACTTCACCGACTTACTCCCCAGCTTGTGAGTGGATTGTTGCTATGTTTATAAACTCTACCTAACATTTATTACCTCTCTAGCACCAGCATATTGTACGTTATCAATAAATACATCAATATCCATTTCTAACACTTCTTTACCATAGCTCCGGCCTCCCCGGCGTACAGTCCCACGTCGCCTTCATGGTCACCTTCGAGCCCTGCTCACCAGCAGAATGGATCGACTCGCACACACACATATCAGTCGTCGCCTTCTTGGGACTGAAGGAACTTTTGTCGTTATCTTCGTTGCTCATGCATTATATCTAGCTCCCTGTGTCTTTACCACCATCATGTAGAATAACATCACGTCACCTATTCAGCTAGATGCAGCTCTGCTTGTGTGTGATTTAAGTTGGCATTTCATACTTGTTTCTTCGACTAATCGAACTAACACGGAGAGCACTTATTCTCAGATGTCCGTAAGTTATACGACTATATTCTACGTTATCAATAATTCTCCACCAGAAGCATAAGCTTCTCTTCATCATTGACGGGGGCATTCAACGCTTGTGCCATACACTAAAAAAATCTGCATTAGGAGGTAATTATATGTTGTTTGCGATCTTACCATGTTGACACTCAAAAACTTCTCGATCACTTCTGCTCCAAACACCTTTCTGAGTATGTGACTCTGCTTCAAGTTATCTCTGGCTTCCTCCCAGGTTAGCGGCATTCGTTGAGTGATCCCCAACTCCTTTCGGCCATCCTCGCCTTGCACGGATGCGCTGTGACCGGCGCAGTCCTTCATCACCAGCTGTGATTTGGCGTTGATGCCTTCATGGCCGGCGCCTAGTATGGCCGCTAATGCGAAATATGGATTGGCCGTACCATCAAGTGTCTTGATTTCAAGGTTACGAGAGGATGACGATGTAGCATTACAGAGGCGGATGGGAACTTCACGATTATCAGTTCCCCAGCAAACGTATGTCCCTCCGGTGAAAACGCCATCCGCCACACGTTCAAAAGAGGCGGGGAGGGGTAGTGTCATGGCGGATACTGCGGGAAGCTCACTCAGAAGGCCAGCTAAGAAGGACTCTTCTGAAATGGTAAGATTGGCATGTCGAGGCGATGGTGTGTTACTGCCTCTATCAGTGGGGTGGACGGAGACGTGTGCGTGGGAGGCTGTACCGCCTATTGTAATGTGAACGCTAAATTAGTGAAATTGTGATTCGCTATCAGGCGTCGCAACATACAACCGAGTTTGTGAATTTGGGGAGCAAGAGTAGCGCGTAGTCCATTCTTACTTGCGATATTATATATGGTTTCCCGTGTATGTACAAGCGCATCCACAGCCTGTAAGGGTGGTAAAGGACCCGTCACGATTTCATACTATAACCCAATAAGTCATTATGGGAAATGAAGGGAAAGTGATGAGCTGCGCCCACCTGCCCAAAAGAAGCCTCTGCGTGATACATATGTACTTCGATGCCAGACTCCTCTAGAGCTTCCACAATCTGTTCGAGTACACACTCTGCTATACAACCGGTAGGCAAAGCAAGAGAGTTTGAGTATACACATTTCATATGAACAGGGGTTACGGGAGAGGTTGATGTGAGCAGAACAAATTCAATTTCAAAGCCGACCAAGAATTCGACTCCTGAGGTTACTTTGGCGTGCCTATGATAGAGAATTAAAACACATATATATGGTAGGTGATAGATGCTCACTCGACTACGCCACGAAGTATTCCTCGTGGGCAGAACTGAGCCTGGGTAGTTAGCGTACCATCAGGAAGGGAAAGAGGAATCTTTTCCTCGAACCACCCAAGGACACTTGCATGGCCGGGTTTGTATGGCAGGATTCTCACTGTCGATAGGTCAGGTGTGTAAAGATATTCCCCATGTGAAAAGAAGCCTTCCGCGAGAGATAAGAAGGCAGATCCAAGCCCTGCTTTTGTTATACTGATACTGGGACGTGGGCCCTCAAGGATGTGCTCAAAGTGAGAGATAGGAATAACTCTGTATCGAACATTGTTTGTCGGGTCGACATATTGGAATCGAATATATCGAATGCCGCGGGCTTTGAGGTCTAGGAAAGAGCAGACGAGCCTCGAGGGAATTGTTGCCGGGGAATATGGAACTGCATAGCTAAGGTCGGACATCTTCGGTATACTTACGACCAGTTGTTACCCAACGTTTTATATGCTGGCCATGACGGTGAATCAAATAATCGGCGTTGTATGATTGCTAACTGGGGGCCCAAGGTGGAATAGCTTGACACCTGCTTCAAGGGTCGATAGAGCTGCCTAGGCCTATGAATATGGAGTCCCAAAAGTTGCCATGGTCGGAACAAAGCTGGTGTCTGTAGTAAAAATAGTCCTGCAGTGGGATCGCCCACATGGCTATAGAGCCCCACCCCCGTGCGTATAGTCAATGTAGATCCAATAGTTGCGGGTTAGTGGTGATATGACTGGATTGGTGGCTGTCTAAGACACACTACGGTTGGGCACCAATCGCGCGAGTGTTAACCGATGATCGCGGAAAGACCCACGGGACCTAGGAACCAGCCACAAATGGGTTTCATCTTCATGAATGTCCTCACTGTTTTCAAGCACTATCCCATACAAGCTTAGACCCGATCTTGGTTGCAGAAATTAATCACGTAACATGGTCATCCTCGCACAGAAATATTTGGTTGTTGGGGCACACTTCATCCCGTGTTGCGATTTAGATTCCGAAGTCGAACAGGCCAAGGAGGCAGATGTCAAGAGACTGAGTTTCATGACTGTGATAAGCCAAGGCCAGAAGATGGGGCTCATCAAGAGCAGGTTACAGGGGACCTTACGGTTGATCAGAATACAGGAAGACGAGAGCTGACGATCACTGTCAGTCATCACCCCACCAGGAGTAATACTGAAGCAGAGGTTCGGTTTCGGCAGGCTTTTTGCTATGTTGTGCGTTCCCCATGGGAAATAAATCTGATCGTAATGGAGCAATTTATCCCCCTGAATATACTGACAGAGCCCCATTATAGGTAGCCTCGTCTTGTTCTAGCGACCTACCAGTTGGCACCTGAAATGTCATCTCAATCTTTGGGAGTCCAGAACGTCCTAAATTTCGGCTGGATATTGGTTGGATACTCAAATAACAGTGATAAAATTGCCTTCCAGTTGCCTTCCAACTCTCCGGAAGATGTGACATTCCGGTTGCTTGGTTTTGCGGAAGAAAAACGTAAGGAAAGAACAACACAAGGATGATGAAGTAATCCAGGACTACCGGAGTACGACCCGGTATTAGAGCCGTCACGTGGATCATTGACCTACGCAACTGACTCTCAGGTGTTCCGTTTTGTGCAGATCCAGATTAACTAATTATACAATCAGATCAGCCACGTTCATTATGTATTGGCGTTCAAATTACCCATTAGTACTCGGGACCCAGAGGCCTAGGCTATACAAGTTACAAACCAACCACCTCCGGTACAACTTGTTAGAACCTGTTATAAACAATGGAGAGGCTCTAAACAGCTGTAGGAATCATGGAATTATCCAATGGAGCACAAGTCTATTGAATGTTTAAGCCAACGGTGCTTTAACTCTGAGTGATAGGCAGCAGAAGGTCATGTAGTAGTGGTAGGGGTTCAACAACCTAAAGCTGGTTTTCATTGTGCAGCCGTTCAGGTACTCAACTCAAACTGTATTATCCCCGAGACCTTAGAGTCTATAGGATAACGGCTCTTTAAACGAATTAACTCTGGTAGTTAAACATCTTCGGCAGCTATAAAGACTCTCCGACAGCGTTCCGTCCTAGGTCCAACTTTGGATACCAACCCACCAGACTGAGAATTCGTCTGGATTTACGAGCCCTACCACTTCTAACCTTGTG
>CEMJ01394374.1:9673-22046 GCA_900068955.1 Clitocybe nebularis | reverse complement strand
ACCTGCACTAAGGGCCCGCTCATGTCCGCCCTGATTTTTTACAGGGCATCACTCCTTTACATCCTCGTCGCCACAAGCATAATCCTCTATGCTTACCCTCTTTCCTCGGCGCCTTATCCGACGCCCAATCGTAGTCGTCTCTCTTTTTGGTGTCGTCATTTTGTTGGCGGGATTTCTCAGGGATCAGGCATATTCTGGACGAGTGGGGCCAAAAGCCGCCCACTACTTTCCTATCACCGTTACCCGGACACACACTTCCTGGGTCGAAAAGACGCACGCTCCTTTAACTGAGAATACGGGAATTGGCCAGGCGCGACTGCAAAACCAACTCGCGTCTGACGTGGGAAGGACCCCGCTTCAGCAACATTCTTACCGACCCGATGGATTGCTTGAAGTCAATCCGAACGGCCCCCATCCTATATTTGAGCTCATAAAGAATGCAGAAGCAGAGTGGGAAGCAAAGTTAGTCAAGGCCAGCAAGACCCTCAAGGCAGCGGTTGCAGAGTATGAACGTCGGTATAAGAGGCCGCCACCTCTGGGGTTTGATGATTGGTGCGCAGATCGTCACCATTCATTACATGAAGCCTAATTGATCGCTCGCAGGTGGGCTTACGTTGAGGAAAACAATGTTCAACTTCCAGATGAATATGACCAAATATACCACGATTTGGAGCCCTACTGGGGCATGGACCCAAACGATCTTCAGGATATCGAGGAAGAGTGGGAAGGACATGCGGATTCATTCACACTTGGGAAGGTGGCGGACGGGCCCATCAATCTCGTCAATTACACACTTCCTGGCAACGAACAGGTCCGGTTCGAACTCGCCAATGGCGCGTTCCAGATCATGGAACTTCTGGAGGACGTTGAGGTTTACATACCACCCTTCAGGGCAGTGTTCTCCCCTCACGACAATCCAAATCTGCACACCGATTTCGAACTTAAATCACTAGCTCTCAAGCACGCAGCTGCAGGGACATGTAAGACATTCCTCTGTCTGTACACGGACTACCTCTAACGAAACCACTATCTCCTAGATCTTGACATCAATGACCCACCCGAGGTAAAACTAAACGGCTGGACAGCCGCCTGCGACCCCATGTCCCCCGCCTGGAGGGATCCCATCGACTACGATGGGTCCGCGCCGCCCCAACGCAAAAAGACCTTCATCTACAAGCACCGAGAAGCCATGGACCCCTGCCAGCACCCTTCCCTCCTCCTCCTGCACGGCCAGTTCCTCTCCCACCGCACAGGCCCCGTCCCGCACCGCAGAATGGTCCCCCAGTTCTCGTACTGCCCTACGCTGCTGCACCACGACGTCATGGCTGCTATGCCCATCAACTGGATAGAGGACATCCTGCCCCGCTCGGACGACCCACCATGGGAGAAGAAGACGGACGACCGGCTGCAGTGGCGTGGGAGCAACACAGGGATATGGCACTCCAAGGAGACGAGATGGAGGGATGCGCAGAGGGCGAGGTTGGTCGATTGGGCGACACACGGGTATGGTGAGAACATCACGGTCCTGAGGCCGCCGAAGGACGAGAAGCACAAGGTGGGCGAACCGGCGTCGGTGAGAAAGTCGCGGTACGGCCCGTCGATGTTGGACATTTCATTCGCGGGGAAGCCGCTGAGTTGTGCCCCGGAACTGTGTGAGCTGTTGGACGAATTTTTCGAATACCGGAAGCCGCAGGGCATCAAAACGGCGGGAAATTACAAATACGTGTTGGATGTGAGCCATATCTTTCATTAGTGGGATGCTTGTTGATCTTTTGAGTGCAGGTGGATGGTAACGGGTGGTCGAGTCGTTTCAAGAGGTTGATTACTTCGAACGCGCTTATTTTTAAATCGACGATATACCCTGAATGGTGCGTCCCAGCCATCCGTTCGAGACGCATCGCTTGTTGACTCGTCTTCATCATGTAGGTTTACGGATCGGCTGGCGCCATGGGTGCATTATATCCCGGTACAGGTAGATCTATCTGACCTCTACGACTCGCTTGTGTTCTTCCGCGGAGATACCAATGGAGACGACGCGCACGACGATTTGGCACGCAAGATTGCATATGCCGGCCGTGAATGGAGCTTAAAATTTTGGAGAAAAGAGGACCTGACTGCTTATACTTTTAGGTGCGCCACCTGGGCCTGTCCACGTTGTGTTACCTGACATGCCTGGTTTTTTTCTTCTGAAGACTGTTCTTGGAATATGCCCGCGTAATGAATCCTGAGCGGGCGACAATGAACTATCGCCACATCGATCCATAGGTTTAAGCTTGGGCTCCCTGTCATATCATGTTTTGTGGTTGCTGTTTTGAAAGCTTTGCATAGGTCCTTCATAGACTTACTTATCACACCTCTCTATTGTGTATTATTATTGGTAGTACGGTTACACAGCTTGGAATCTCGTGAACGAGCTAACTAGGCATCGATAAGGATACTGTAAACCATACAGGGGCTCGGGCTGGCAGAATCTCTAGGAGGTCGTCGGGAAATTGATTGATCTCGATGTTTCTTCGGATGAACGGCCGACGGTCACGAAGGCTCCGAACCAATAATTATGAACGCTCTATGGGCGTCCAGTAGGCACGTGGTCCAACATCAAGGAAGCGCCGGCTGGCTGGCATATTCAAATATTCTTGATTAACCCAATTTCCACGGAAGCGCCGGCCGGCGGCAGAGAACAGTTGTGAATGCCCGACCTTGGGTGCGAACATCCCGCGTCTCTATAATTGGTGGCTCTCTGTCAAAGGAGTCTGTCGAGTGAAAAGGCCCAAATTGACGCCTTGCCATTGGGCAGCTTCGGTAATATTTTGAACCATTCCAGATAAGGCGATGAAAATTTTGTAGTAAGGGGTTGAATGGTGCCAGTGGCAGAGAGATTTATAAGGCAGTCGTGGCAAGCACCGGTTTGAGTAATACCGAATGAAGTGATTGAGCGGTGATTGCAATTAAGCGATGAAGGTTAGGTGTAATAGCTTCCATTGTATAGCATTGAATACATTTAATCGCCAACGTGCCGCGTTGAGGCATCTTCCAGTTCCCAAGATATACCACATGATGCGTATGGGTTGAAGTCGCGCGGTGGGCTGGCGGACGCCGGGGAGCGTGGTGCCGGACCTTCGAAGGATTTGGCAGTAAAGCGGAGAAAGTTACGGATCACTTCCGCATGGGTACAATAATCGCAAAATCATATACTTCGGTTCGTGAAGACTGGAGTTCAGCGAAGCCAGTTGAATGTTGTAAGCCAGACCCCATGTTGCGGTGATACAATCTCACAGCGAAGCGATGGCGCCTATTGATAGCAGTATTGTTGGCAACACCGAGTCTTTATTACGCACCCCCGGTCGCGGTTGGGGCCCATCAACCAATGATGATTCAGAGTTTCAGCTGTGCAACCCCGCATCAGGTTCTTGGTTGGCCGAGGTGACAATGACTGACATGTGCTCGACAGTTCTTTTTTGGTTTTTTTCACGGCCCATTGCCAGCTGTGTCCACCACGTAGTAGAATTGCTAGACGATCCTGTACATGGTCATTAGACTGGAAGTACACATATGGCTGTTAGTGAGGAAGGAATGGAGGCTGGGTAGGGTAAGACAGCCGGAAAAGGCAAGAGGAATTTATAAAACAAAAATTTGCCGAGAGCACATGTTGCCGCCCTGACCCAATTCTTTCGTCCTCCCTCTATCATGAGTTTGTATTCCACCTTGTAGTTCCTACCCTTCCATTCTGTTCCGTCTTACTTGTATGCAAATTGTTCTCTATCATTCACGCCGTCTCAGCCTCTACAAACTTATCCATGTCTTTGCACCAACCACTCACTGTACGTCACAAATTTATCCTGACTATATTCCTTGGCTAACTAACAACCGGTTCTCCAGCAATCTGATGCGGCATCAAGCCTGCTGTCCCTCTCTATCGCAGCAGCTAGTGCCGTACCAATACCACTTGCGGAACCCTCAACCTCGGTCGGGAGTGTGGGTTCGGTAGGGGTCCATGGCAGCTTGAATGCAAACCACACAGCTTCGGTACCTCTAAGTACGAGTGTTGGTTCAGGAGTCAAGCAGCATCGCAGGCTGGCATCTACTGGTAAAGCCAGGAGGAGACTGAGCGACGCCCGCGATGCCGCCAATCGTCCATCGTACGTGTCAAATTTTCAAAATATTTCAGCCGATATCGCCTTTATTTTCTTTCCGAGCATCGCGCATTATGTCAATTTTTGCTGTCTAAATTTTTCTTTTATCTAATCTATTTTATCATGCATTGGCTGATTCACTTCCGTTATCCTCAAGGCCTTCCGTGGTGCAGAATGCAGCTGCATTATCTTTAGCAAGCCTGTCATTATCATCATCTCCGCCTATAGGCTCCGCACCCCCTGTATCGACGTCTTTCACGTCTGTATCAAATACTTTGAATAATACCACAGGGCTGCCGGCTAATGGTACCAGCGTGCTATCAACCATGCCTCTCAATGACGGGGTCAACATTCCTCCCCATCCTGTTGGAATGGTGGAAGGCTCTAAGAATGGCAGTACTACCCCGATACCCATTAGTAGCGGCAAGAATGGTCGGAAACGAGGCATGGATCACAAATGCGAGAGCTGCTCGAAGGCAAGTCTTCAACGTTATATGTTAGCCACTTCCCGCTGAATTCACTTCTGACAACCAGATCTATCGACATCCCTCATGCCTCATCAAGCATCGCTGGGAGCATACCCCCCACTGGCGGGAAGCTTCCAAGTTCGTTCTGAGCAAACATCAACAAGTACAGCTATTGGAGGTTGGCCATTTTATAATCAACACGGAGAATTAAGAAAAAACTAACGTGGGAATGGTTGCTTCATTAGGCAGCTGCTATCCTCTCGCACCTCTCTCCGTCCTCGTCCACAGGGACATCTCTTCCTGATGATCGTTCCCTGTGGCCTTCCTTCCTGTCGGGTGGATCTTTGCCAAAGGTGGACGGAAGTACACCTACCACCAACCCCAGCTCTGTCGGAATTCCCAATACATCCAACCCAGCCAACTTTTCATATCCGTCGCATCCCGTGTCCAGTTCGGTTCCAGCTACTAATGGCGGGAATTTCCATCGATCTACATCTACCGGCCCACGACTTCACGATTATTCGGTCCCAGCATCCACTACCGGATCTGGTGGTATCACCCAGCTCCGGCCAGGGTTACTTGGTGTCCCTACTGGGCCCACGGCGATTGTCGCATCGACACCATCGATGCCCGTCCCTGTCCCTAATAATGCCCATGGGACATCCGACTCGTTCAGCGAGTACAGAAGTGCGACATCAGATCCTTGGGCCTCTTCTCCTTATGAGAATGGGAACGTGATTTCGTCGTACGCGCCTACCAGCATATCAGCTGGTTCGTATACGAATTCAGACGAACGGAGCTTGGGGACCGGAGCGGGCGGTTGGTCCCTTCCACGCTCGTCTTTGAGATCCGTTTCTGCATCGTCCCGGTCACGCTCCAGATCTGGTTCGGCTTCTGGAAGTCGCAGTGATGAGGAGAGTGTTGATGTTGACGTCGATGGTGATCTGGACGACTACAGCTCCTCCGGATATGGAGGCCGCTATGGTTTGAGTAGCAGGGCCAGAAAGGGAATGGCATGGAAGAGGGAAGAAGATGAACTGAGCATTGGATTCAGCGTGAGGGAAGAGGACGAGGGTGATGATGACGTGGTTATTGGCGGTCCCACGGGTAACCAGAAAGAGGTAGAGTGGGACGGATTGGAGATGGAAATGGACATGGACTGATACCAATAACCAATCACATGAACGCCGCCACACAACACTCCAATACTTAAGGCGACACATCCCGAATACAAAGGAAATGCCCGAACCATCCAACATTACTCACATCTTCTCCGTTTCTCGCCTTCCTATCAACTCTTGTTCTCCCGAAGCACAAATTTCATCAGATACCTATGGCCTCAGCTTCTCTACTTGTACCCGGGTTTTAGGTATATCACACCACGCACCAGCCGTTCATTATCTCCCCGTCACCCGCATCGGATATTCTCCGACTTACCCACTTTTTACGTTGTGTTTCCCCGAGTCTTCTCTTCCCCTAACGAAACACGGACTTTGTTGAAACACCAATTCAAATGAATGTATGTATTACTATTCGATAGCTATCATAAATATATAAGTTTTCCGATCATAGTGAAGATAGGTATACAGGGATATTAGGGTGGTTGATAAGTATGTGAGTGAAGTGAAGTGAGGTTGACTAAGATTTGAGAATTATAATGCTGTGTGCAGCAAGGCTTAAATGTCCAAATAAAGAAGTAAATAGCACACCAGTCAAGAAGGCGATAAGTAGTCTGAAGTCGAAATTCATGGGGCGGAGAGAACTTGGCAGCTTGATGCGTAGACTGCCAGGGCTGATCTTCTCTGTGTGGGTATTGGTAGACTCGGCGGACCTAAAGATCTCGTTCGACACATGGGCAGAAACGACTCCGGGCAAGCCATCCAGGCTGGTGGTGTTTCTTTCCTCCCACCACACCTTCATGCCATTCGAAACACGCGGTGATGTGGCGGATGAGAAGCCCACAGTCATTTCGTTCTCCCTATCAGCAGCTTCTTTTTTCGCCGCCCATTCCAGGAGTTGTGTGCGGTGTGCTTTGAACTCATAAAACGGAACCGAATATCCACAGGTCTAGAACGCATGAATTAATGAGGCAGGGGCAAGGGAACCAAGGGAGAGGACAACATACAGTGGCAACTTTGAACACATCGAGGACAACAACAGCGCGTGAACCGGCGTGCCTGATTCCTTCTGGGAGAAGGGCGTTGTATTCTGGAGTCCCAAACTCGTGTACTGATCCTATTGCAGACAGGTAGGGGTCAGCGGATCATGCGAATTTGTGCGAAAACAGGCTTCAGGGTGGCGCCGACCTTTTCCGTATAACCGCGTTATCCTGGGAGGGCCCTTGAACGCATTAAATAATATTGTGACTCGGCCATTCTCGCGTATATGTGCAATGGTTTCAACTCCTGTAAAACGGTGTTAGGGAAAAGAGACTCCGGACAGGACGACAGGAACCGAACCAACCTGAACCAGATAAATCTTCGTACCAGACCTTGCGCGAGTTTGTAATGTGAAAAGTCCCCTCGACGCCTTTGGGTGAGATGTTCACAAGTCCGTCGGCAGTGAGAGGAGCCGACGCAACCCAGAAAACCTGTTGGTCCTCAAGCCATGCGATTAAAAAGTCGGGTATTTCGCCAAACATCTGCATGGTGAAAGAGGAGAGGAGGGTGGGTGGTTGGGGTGGTTGGGTGGTTGAGTCCAGCTGATTAGGGCCCCTTTACATAGGCCGTCATCTGGCCTTTTTCTCCATCCGAACATACATGCGTTGCTGTGCCGGACATGACGGGATGAGACTAGCTTCATTCCGGCGGCTTGGTACACTTGGACAATGCAGAAATAGCGGCACCACGGATCTGAGACTGTATGCAGTGGTAAGTTAAATGAATGGCCGGTACATAGGTACACACAATAGATCGGACACACCAGCTGACCTGGTTAGGCGCTTGATGGGGTTGAATCTTGGCTACCCAATGAAACACCTTTTTCCTGTGGTTTGTTTCCCCTGATGTCGCGCGGTTGAAAGTTCAACTCATGATCAACTTGTCACCCAAAAGTTACAAGCACAGCCGATATTGTTGGAATATGCGGAATCTTGGCAACATCTCCCGTGAATTCGGAAATCCATAATGGTATATGCCTCAGCTATATCACAAATCATCCAATGTGCGCAAGGCCGAGGAACACCGTTGCCAGGATTCCCAATAAGTTTGGGCATCGGAGGTTGAAGGGGCGTTAAGTAAAACTTGGCGATGGTCTATACCCACTATATCCTAGTGTAGAGCGCCCTGCATGTAAGCCGCACTTTCCACCTATGCTGCCGCCGGTATCATCTTGCAAAAATTTAAAAAAGAATTGTCGGAGTTGGTTGAAGATGGGCAAAACAGTGGCGGCTACCTTTCAGCCTACCGTGTGATAAAAGTCACTCTTCACTTCCATTATCACCTTCAATACTTCAACTTAGCTCCAGACACGACTTTTTAGTCTACGATTATCAGCCCGAACGCCCGAAAAACGTCAGCCGGAGGTTTCTATATAATCGTCTCGAACGCCACAGTCCGGGGCCGGCGGTAAGCTGTTTCACGCGTTCCTGTGTGTCTGTAGGAGACAGGAAGAATGGAAGCTGAGTTTTTTGTATTTGCTACGTGGACCGGAACCCCTATGATTGTCAGGCTTGTCGGGAAACTCGGTGAACTTTAGTTCCACGAAGAACACAATGTGAATCCGATTAGGTCAAATACGCACACAGCCCGAGAAGAGTAACGATTGGGGCCTAAACTTGTTCGATTTGACCCTAGTTTCGCTGGAGCACCTCTGTCTCTTACATTGGTGCCGATCCAAGGTCGGGTGGAGCCACAACGGCGCCAAATACTATTTACTCAATAGACCTTCGCAATCGAAGTTGGGCCCGCCATTCAATGGTTCGGTGATAATATGGTCGCGTGGGGAAGGTCATGATCAAGGAATCGATTGTATCGAAGCAGCGGGCTATGACGAAATCTGAGCATCACCAAGTCTGCTATCCTGTAATGTTGAAGCGCCCCCCTCCTCCACGAGCCCGGGCACGGGATACTCTTTTATGATACCCTCTGCCTGGCTGCAGCATACTACGCGACTATCTCCAGCTTGCAGTTACATCCTGGAGTCTATCCGATACCGATGACGCTTTTTTTCGTAAAGATTGGAGAAGGTGAGCCTCAAGGCTGATTCTTTACTCTCATTTTTTTCGACATGCGTCAAGGGCATAAAAATCTCACATCAAGCCGGACCCTACAAGAGAGAAAAATACGGTGACTACGGGCCGTATTGTCCAATATGTCAGGTCATGTCTTGTCACTGGTCACCCAGATATTGGTGGGTTTGCCTCGGAGCGTTCCGCAAAATTTCTCCTCGCTTAGTATCTCCAATTCACCCAGGGCCATCACCCTCGAGGCCTTGAAAGGAAGAGTGGATAAGAGCGGCCATGCATCTGGGTGCGATGACGATGCCTGAAATGCGGTATGGCATACATATTTCCCGTTTATAGTATATCGATGAGATGATTCACCATCATCCACCCTGCAGCATATTCTCGCCCTGGTCACATTGGACAGAATCAACGACACAAACGGAGAAAGAGGGCCTTGAGCTAGAGCTAAACCAGCCATACCCTTCCGATCTTTTACCCACTCCAGTTACAGTTGTTGTCTTCCGCTCTCTCATTAGGTGTCCTTTGTTGATTTCCCTCCGTCTGGCAGGAGAAAAAATATCCAAAGAGGAGAAATAGAGACAATTCCAGGGCACTTTTTCGTGACCGCGGTCACCCTACCACAAATATTTCATCCCCGTAGATTCCCGTAAGGTATTCTTGGGTGTCTGGGCAGGCGCGCTTCTTTCGGCTCACAGTGATGGTGGTGTATATGCGAAACACCTGTCTGTTGGTCTCCGGACATGTTGTTTGAAATTCACCGACTAGATTGATTTCAGCTGCCATTACTGGCAATGGTCCTAAACTGTAAACGAAGCCGTGTACGTTATTCTAGTCAACAATGAACATCGTATGGCTGCGCACTTGCGGCTCGGGGTTCCTTCATCCCCGGTAGTAGTAAAATCATGTACTTATGCATGGCCATCGGATCGTGTGCAGCCCGACGAGCTAAAAACTGAGCACAGCCGAGCACGAGGTCTGGAAGTCTGGTCATGCTGACCCTCGGAAAGAGCAATGGATACCCTCGAGCAAGGTCAGGACTCAGGTACACGCCCCTGTGTCCCGTCCTAACCGCAGAATGTATCAGAACCAACATGTCATGGGATGATCTATGTAACAATCGTAAGATGTGCAGAGAATCAAGATTGAGTTCTTACACGCGGGGTGAAATCGGCACTTGCTCCACATCAAACTGTCGTCGAAAGGGGAAGACAAAGAGCAGCACAGATAGCAAAAGCGTTGGCCATTTCGAAGACACATGGATCTGCCTTCGCGAAGTTCTAACTCTAGCGGATCCTTGAAAGTCGGTAGTGATGACAATATGCAATATATCTGAATGTCTATTTTCTTTCCCGGATGTACGGGCACCTATATGCGAGCGACAAGCTACCAAGACCAAGACCTAAGTATTGTAAACATATCCCATTCAGATTTAGCATCCCTGAGTTTGGCTGCGTTACTACTTGTTACTACCCATATTTACTGCATACTCCCACTCAACTTCCGCCATAATTGTTTCGCGATACGTGAGTGCTCGACCTATACTACCACTGTTCAAAATACGCCACAGTCATTTTACCTCTGTTCCCTCCTGCCTCCTGCCGCCTCCCCTATGGGTACAAGAGCCGGCAGGACAACGGCGAGATATTAATACCGATCACGATCGAGGTGCCGCCGGGTAGTTGCTTGTGCATCTTTGGCTTTCTTTGATTCTGTATTGGAATTTTGCTTCACACGGTACCCAGACTTGAGAAAAATTTGTCTCTTCACATCACACATCCTCCCAGGTTCTTCCTTGTCATAGATTCGATGTCAAAGAATTCACCGGGGAATGGAAAGATCCAGTTAGCGAGGTGGGTGTGGATGAACTCAATGGTTAATGCCAAGGAACCTGAAAAGCCTCCTCGGGCACCCTTGTGTTCAGAGTATGCCGAGTCGCCGACCAATGCGTACGGCAGACGTCTTAATAACAATAGAACCGTACAAGCGCGACGAGTGGTTGAATATCCCTCGCAGCCTGCCCCCGAATAATCATCATCCTATGAATCCATCTTGTCCCTCTAACAGGTGGGAAACAACGTAATCAGTTAAACAGCACGATTTTTTAGCGGATCAGGGGAACATGAAACACCAACTAGAGGACTCCAAATGTTCGTCCCTTTCGGGATAAATCCCAGTGCGAATGCCAACTTAGTGGGTCCTAATTTTAAATTCGTCACTCATGTCTTGGTCACATAAATTTGTTGGCATGTCGCGCCGCCTTTACATAGAAATTACGGCCACTTGCTCGCTAGCCAGCGAGGCAATACGTGGCGTCCTCTGCTCCGTACTAGGCGCAATAATACTGAAATAGACAGCTGTCAGAAGTCTTCGAAACGTGAGAGAAGGGAACTTAGGACAAGCACAAGATCAAGGACCATAACCAATGTTCCTATTTTGTTAAGTGGCTTAGGCATACGGGTTTGTCTCTAGACTACATCTTAGCTTGATTTTAGTCTCTCCAAATCAGGATCTGCATCTACGAGTTTCGAAACTCAATCCGAAAACGAGGAAGGTAGCCTGGGCCATAGTTCTGGGCCGTCAAGGTCATCATCCAGTGTCCCCGGGTTAGTTACCATCGTGAAAGGATGTGACTTCGCACATTGATAAATGGACCCATTGAAAAGAGGACGTTTCTACAATTGCTTGGATGGGAACATCCGTCGTTCATCAATTCTATTGCCAGGTAATCTCCACCAGGAAGCGCTTCCGCAGCAACATTAATAACATTGTGGAGTCAGAACCATGATTGTATTACACAAAAGGCTAAGGGACATTATGGCTTAGCCTTGACATTTCTGGCATTGAATATCCAGGGAGTGCCCAAGGTATACCGTTGCTGTCCCGGCTTGGCTTCCCTCAGATTTACGCAGAATGTCCATCTTATGTCCCCTGTTGTGAGTGTATAACTCTTCCACCTGTTGTCTTAGGGGGATGTCAGATATGACATGGGAAAATGGGCGGAGCATACGACAAATATACTTCGAATCCATCTTCAAGGTGCATTATAGTAGATAGCAAGCACGCAGCACGTGGATTCAATCAACTTTGAAATGTGAAATATCCCTCAACAGAACTTTACTTCAGCTTGTAGTATGTGTGGGAGACAGGTCGCTGATATCGCCATTCAATTTTTTGTGCCGAACCATCAATCCATCTATCTCTTATCAATCATACCTATCTAATGTTTTTAGATCTTCTCACATTGCTTCTTTATAGTTTCGAAATTGGATCAGGAGTTCCTCGTGAAGGTTCCCAGCGGTAAACAACCAGTTGATCAGCTTGGCTGGATTTCTCCGAGTGTGCACGCTTCGTCACTACATCACGGGAGCCATTATTGCGAGAAATAATATTGTTAACACACAAGCCTATCGGGATGCTGGGAATGAAAACCTGCAAGGGGCTTGTATCATATATCAACCCGCTGTCCAGTAGGAGTCCGAGGGGGAATTGTTGATCTGAAAATAAATTATACCGAGCGCCTATAGAAGGGGTTATCCAACAAAGAGCCATAGCACTTAAGGCTCTCAAAGTTTTCCTATACATGTCCA
>CEMJ01394373.1:10480-44293 GCA_900068955.1 Clitocybe nebularis | reverse complement strand
GACACTCTACAACGGCTGGGGACGAGACTATATCACACCACTATTGTGTAAAATTTGGCTCAAGACAATATAATATACATGTGACCTTGCATTTTATTACAATGTCATACAGGAAATTACATTTTTTTCATCATATGTCGTTAACCAATGGCATTGGGGCCGCTTGGGGAAATTGTGGAAAGAGTGTCGTGAAGAGATATAAATGTAAGTAGAAAAAAATGGTGTAGGCGTAAGGTTTCATACTGTGAAAGGTTTGTGGTCTGAAAATGGGACACACTGTCAGCGTGCCTAGCATAGATGCAACGCAGTGGCCTGTCTAATGAGCGTGAAGACGAACGAGATCGTGGGAAGTAAAAGAATATACGTTTCAAAGGAGAAGTGATTAATAGGATCAATGTGGGAATATAGGCGTTGAAGTACTCATAAAAAGAATGGAGACAAAAAGAGAAGAAAGCGGAAAACACACTTGGCGTTGCCGATGTCGAGATCTCTTCCAAATCGTTATTTTTCACCATTCTAAAACTCTCCTGGCGGTCCTTAAGCCTCATCGGCCAATCCAGCACCAACCCTAACCTCGCTAGTCCTCCTCCCTACATTTCCGAACCATCCCTTTGCCCGACTTGCCTTCTTTTCCATGTCCTCAGCACCCTTGACTTCTTTTCCTCTCTCCTCCATTGCACCTCTAAATCTCTCTCTCAGATCCCATGAAGCCAGTCGTAGCACCTTCCTCGTCTCCCTGCTGATCCGGATAGCATGAACATCAGCATATGATTCCTCTTCCTTACTTCCCCGAACAACGGAAGCCTTCACTCGCCGTCCAACTGTTCGTGGAATCGAGCTGGGAAGCTCAACAATGAGATATGCCGTCAATGCTATAGAGGCTGCGCCTAAGGCAGGGGCAGCCCACTTGCGAGTCGTCTCATTTCCAAGGAGGTCCGTAATGCGCACAATACCCTCAATCAAGCCTCTCGCTCCAATCGCCTGTCCACCGACCATTGTAAGTGCACCCACGCCAACACTCACAACACTGAGTACACTCGGAATTGCCGAAGAGTCGTCAGAATCTGTTACTTCTTTTCCATCTCCAAAGTTTACCCATAGGTGATGATGGATATCGAACAGATCAAGGAAGGTCGTCTCAGCCATATCAGGGCGTTGGGCTAGACCGATTCCAAGTCCGTGCAGACCTCCAGCGACCACTGCACCACCGCTGCCATACGACGAGCTCCTGCGGTTCTTGTTACCTCTGACTCCCTTCCTCACATTACTGAACATAGCCTCAGGCATAAACACCCTCCTGCTCCGCTCCACGCCCTCCGGAAGATGTTCCTCCCCAAGTTTCTGAATCTCTTCCACACCAGCACTGGTGATACTGCGAGCCTCATCCTCGGCTAGTTTGACAGCAGCATCGAGACTGGCAAGGAGAGCCATGCGAACGTCCCGTGCATAGTCGAAGAGGCCAAGGAAGCCCGGGTAGGTGGGCATGAGAATAAGGGGTTTGTCTACTCCAAGCTTTCCTTGTCCGACGCGCTCAAGCGCACTGGAAAGGATGGATTTAGTCTTTGAAGCAGCTTTGCTAGCACCTCCTTCTTCAACAGCTTCTAGGCCACTCTCAAGTACGTCTCGTCCACCCTTCATCTTCTCTAGAACAGGTCGAGCCTGGTCAAGGTTAGCCTGGGCACGCTGGAGTTCGGTGTCAGCGACAATAGCGTTGGCACCTGCGAGAAGCTCGATGTCGGAGAGAAGGTTGGATAGGTAAGTGGAAACTGGGTGGAGTTTGGATTTGGAGCGCTTGACGAGGACGAAGGAACGTAGCGAAGACTCGAGGTCGTCAAAGGCAGGGCTGGCGGTGAAGGGTTGAAGGGCGGAAGCTGAGTCGACGAAATGGACAAGGTCCTCTGCATCCTCGTAGGTCCTGGGGCTTAGCTGCTTGATTTGTTCGAGTACTAGACGCCTACACTTCTCCTTATTCTTGATTTGATCATATTTGTTAACAACGATGAAAAGATATGCTTTCTCGTTGCTTGCATTCCAAAGGAATTCCTTAGCAGAAAGTGTGAAGTGGTTCTCAGCGGAGACGACGAATACCACTACGTCGATCTCTTCCTGACGGGCGAAAACAGCTGTGGTCTTGAGGCTATCACGATTTAGACCTGGTGCGTCAATGAGCGAGATATCAACAACACCGTTGTTCAGGAGGGATTCAGAGGGTGCTCGAGTATCAGCGAGGTAGAGCTTGATCATTTGCTGAGTGTCCTCATTATCTCCGACAATGTCTTCAAGATCCGCAATAGAGCCTCGGGCGAAAGTGGAATCATCGTTAATATCGTATGAAACACCCTCCTTTAGAACGTGGACCTCTTCATTCCCTTGATTCTCGGTCGCGTCATGGACCTCGCAGAAAGCGGTGGTGCACGGCTGTTGATCAACAGGCATAACTTCGCGTCGTAAGAGTGCATTGACAAAAGTAGACTTTCCGGCGTTGAGGTCGCCTGTCACGAGTACCTTGGAGGAGGTATCTTCAACGCGGAGGCGAAGTTTGTCGATATGGTTGATAGACGATCCGATGCGCTCGTCGAGTAGGTTTGCGATAGAAGACTTTTCAAGATGCGAAACGAGTGACGCCGCAGAACTGGATGAGCCCGAGGTACCAAGCTTGAGATCCAAACGCAGAACATGGAAGTCTGAGGCGGGGATAAGGCGCTGACTTTCATTCTCTTGTTCGATAGCGGAGGGCGCGTCGGTCTGGACGTCGTTCTCCTCGTCTTTGGCATCTGCAATGGAAGCCAAAGTGACAGAACGGGTGATGCCTTGTCTACTTTCTGAGAGTAGTACCTCCGTTTCGCATGTTGGGTCGTCAGCGAAAGAGAGGGAACGTCTGATGCCCTTCCGACGCTTCGGACTTGTTGATGGGGCCTCCTCAGGCTCCTGCGTTAACTGCTCGCGGAGCTGGGGGTATCTAACAACCCATTCGTCCTTGTTGAAAGAACGAATATCACTCAGAATTCCTTTCGTCGAATCAATCGCGCCGACAAGACTATTTACCTAGTGTAAGACGTGAAGAGCATGATGGTGAGTTGAATTTCTCACCGGTCCTTTTGTTCCATATATGCCTCTTGTACATCCTCAACTTTCAACTGCTTTTCCCCGTTCATCCCAGATAATGCAGAGGTGCTGAATGATTCCTTCACGGGAGAGGCAACACGACTCGGGAAATAAGACTGGGACATCGCGTTTTTATTTCTTGTATAGGATATATCCTTGCTCAAAAGAGGCAACTGCAGTCGCAGTTGTTGGCGACGAACTCAAAGAAATGTATGGTCGGTGGGGGAGGTTCAGAAAATTTGCAATTTCTGGAGTCAGCGGGGTGGAGATGGTTGTTGCTTACCAATATAATCCACTCCGGTTACTGCCGATAATCATGTGGGTCTGGTCTCGTTCAAGGCTAGAACTTGCAATCTTCAAGATGTAAACAAGCTAACAACTTAAGAAAGTAGCATTTTTTTTAGTTAAAACTACTACCACTCGAGCCACTCATTCCATTGGCCAGATACCGCGTCCTTTAGATAGCGAATGTTTCCTACTGGTAAAGCATACAGGATGACCAGAGGCTGGTTAGCAGCATAGATCGTGTATATGAGGGGGTGTCTACAACCGCCGTTGAGTCGGCCTGTATGGTGAGGCCCTGTGATCAATGCCGTAATTTTCTCAATATAAGATATAGTTAGTCAGCACTCTGACCACTGATGTCCAGAGGTCTCGATATAAAGAGTGCGAGCGGCTGGTAGGCAAAAGGAGCCAGGGTCTCGAGTGCAAAGGTTAAGCAATGTGGTGTAACCAATATTGAGGTTGGCACCAGGTGCCATTGTACGGGGAAACGGCGCATATACTTGAATCCCGGGGGTAGCAGTCGCATTCATGGTGAGGGAGAGAGTAAGAGACAGGGGCGACTTTGTGACCAATATAGATGCCATTGGTCATGATGGTGGTGCCAGGACCCAATACTAAACGTTAAACATTCAAACTTTGCAGGTGGTTTACCGGGAATGTCGTAGTCTTTCTGTGGAGCTAAATTGCGGTGGCAACTGGTGAGTACGAACTGAGTATGAACAGATCAGTGTTTGGATCGGTGGGACTAGCCAAATAGATTTATAATACCTTGAGATCTTACTCCTTTGTAGACACATAATTTGGGGGTTTCTTGTAGGTCATGTATCAGAAATCGCATGCAAATTAAGGTTACAAGACACTGTTTGCAATTCAAACTCCTGAATTGACCGTAGCTCCACCCGAAAATGCAAAGGTCAGCCGTATTCTACCAACGGAGCAGTGATAGAAAGTTGCTTTATATTATTATGGATTACCTCAAAAACCCTGCCTTCACTACAACAGTCATATGTAGTCATCACTCCAGCTACAAGGTTGGAAAATGCAACGGGTGGTAGTATACGGCTTCGTTCGTTTTTGCGAACTCTGTACAAATTCGTCACAACATGCGTGCCTACCCAGACATTTCCTGGGACTAATTTCGGCATCCCGACAACCTCTGATACTCAGGGATTGGATATAAGAAATCAACAATTTGAAAGATGATCAGAATTCCCGATTCCTGTACCTCCCTAGGTGTATTGGTCCAGGTTTAGTGCGTGGCATGGATGCTCATGGATGTCATCAAAATTTTGTTTACTCCCAACTATGTGTGTAAGATTTGAGATGCGCTATGATTTTACACCGCTCCCAAAAACAAGATCCGTCTTTGTTCTCCTATAAAGCGGCGTTTTCAGCAGGCATTATCTGACAAGTAGCAAAGACTTACCGGTCCCAGACCATCACATTATCAGTCTTCCGCCTAAAGTGCACGACGCGATGGAAGGGTATCTACCATATATAGATTAGGGGGGGAGAGTAGAAGCGATAACACTACAACACACAAAAGCTTCGTCTTCAACTTCACGCTTCCAGGAACCGAGAGGCATCTCCTTGACACCCTTGAAGCGATCTTCATACCCAATCACGTAACCGGAACTGGAGACAGATGGGTCCCACATGAGGCGATTGTATACATCTGCCGAAGTTCGCTAACAGGATGTCATGAGCGGTTAGGAAAGGCTAACAAAGATAGGATGACGTCACGGACCAATTTGGCCGCAGGTAGGTGTGGTGTTATCTTCGCTCCACCTGCCTTATGTTTAGGCGCAGGAGATGGGTCGAGGTCGTCCAAACCAACATTCTCATCACTTACGCCCTCGTTCTCCTCTTCCTCGTTCTCTCCCTCATCAAACCCGTCGTCTGACCATTTATGTGTGTCGATGGCAATATCGGTTGGAAGGTGGGACCTTCCTATACTTGAAATGGAGATAAAACTATCCGTAGGATCATAATAACGGGTGTTCTTGTGAATATCGGCTTCGAATGTCCGGATAGTGCCTTTCAGTGCACCCATGACTTGTTCGTTTTGTTTTCGAGTATCTTCAGACGACTGGCTAGTTGGTGCGAGACCAATGAGGTAGAAAGCACTCAGGGTTTGATCGTCGGTAGTGTGACTGTCCGAGAAACGGACAGGCCAGAGACGAGCATGGACCGTAGGCACGCTTCCGTGGAGTTGAACAAGCAGCTGAGGAACACATGTACATAAGACTTGTGAGAGGAGGATGGAACACTAGCTCACGTTTACCAATCGACTTTCTAGCCAACCAACCAAAGCCCTCCCTTTCATACAGCTCTTCCCCCAATAACTTACCTCCAGCTTCACAAAGGTTTTGAAACTAGCCAGGAATTTTCTCCAGGGTTGTTTCCCATCAATAAGGCAGATATTTCTCCACGAAACGCCTTCCTCAAGTTGCTCGTCCGCCATAGAGAATAATTTCGTCATTACTGCTAGTGAGTGAGAGTTGCCATTGATTGTCGTATTCACCATCGGCTTTTCGATACTCAAGATGACTATTGGCTCGCGAGCTGGAGATCGTCTATAGGAAACCGCTGGCGCGTCTGGAATGGGTATAGTTATCATATCATGCTTCCAATCCCATCGCGAGTATGTATGGAAAAACATGCGCACGATCTCTGCAGCAGTAGCTGAGGGTGGGAGGAGAATGCAAACTCGTGCAAGGAGAATGGCAATATGAAAACCGCCGAGGAAGCCAAATCTCGCACCGTGGATACCATGTAATGTGGTGAATAACTTGAGTGCTCGGTGTGCCAGACGGAAAGGATCGAGGGCGGGGAGGGTTTTGCGTAAGGTAAGAACATCCCGATAAGCATTCAAGGTCTTCAAGACCGAAACTGGCAAGGAAAACAGGGGGGAATCACGAGGAATCGTTGAAAATGTATCCCAACTGTTCATAAGACGTGAGGACGTGAGGGGCGTAAGATTAGACATAACATAAACTTGCCGATTAATGAATTTTCCAGCAGGACAGAATTGTAGATCAATCTTGATACCATCAACATCAAGTTCCATCATCTGTACAACAGCATCCCTAACAAATCGCCTTAGCCTCACGGTCACTATATTCTGATTGCGAATCCGTGATCGTACAAGACTCCAAAATGTCCCAGGGTTTATATTCCCTACAACGACACAATCGATATCGCTCTCCGGATTGTGATATCCCATGGCATAGCTACCGACTGGCACTACAATGAGCTTTACGGCTGAAGTTTCGATTGAAGGTTGCGGTACAACATCATCGTCGGTGGGAACTGAGGAGTGTGGTGTGTCGGACAATAACGCACGCAAGGCTTCCACCGCGCGCCCAAAAGTTGCATCTTGTACCTTTGATAGGAAGCAGCCCTGATCCTGGCACAGATCTTGCAATTCGTCATCAGCCAGAGTGGTTGGCAATAAGACAAGAGGTGGGACCACCGGATTGATGTAAGTGGCATCCGATGATGCGGGCACAGACACTGTGTTAATGTGGATTGTAGCCTTCAGGCCGAAGTGATCACTCCCTGGAGAAGATTGAACTGTGCCTTGGCCAAATATACTAAGACTATCAACGGGAGCTGAAAGCCGGCCGTCGCGTTTGAGAAAGATCCTATCATATCGTTGAGGCGTGCGGCCTTCCTGCGCGGTTGCAGCTGCAAGGGGGTTCGTAATGGGGTCATAGGTTTCGCCGCCACCGACAGCATTTGACCATACATCAGTTATTTGGTTCTCGTAAGGAAAGTCTTCAAAATCGGGCCAATTGACGTCCCCGACAATGATCCACTCATGTTCTTGGTGGTGAGTGTGGAGATAGGTGAGAAGGCACGATATCTCCTGTTTCTTCTTCTCTAAAATCGGCTGAGCGTAGCCTGCAGTAAGATGAACGGCTGCAATAATAATAGTTGCTATTGTTGTGCGGAGTGTTGCGACAGCAGCAGCTTTATGTTTCCCACCCAGTTCCACACGAGTCCAGTCAAAGCCAAAGTCTTCTCGGGAGAGCAGGAGGATATTTCGCTCGCTCTCCAAGACGGCGTTATCGCTTCGGTTGCACCATCTGAATTGCTCCTGGATCCCCGCATCAGAAAGAATGGGCCAGAGGAATTCATCGGTAACTTCTTGTAGGCATATTATGTCTGCGTTTGAGAGAAGGATGGTCTCCCGAAGGGCTGTAAATCGATTTTGGAGTGGAAAGGACCGATCATGAAGCACATTGTAAGTAGCCAAGGAAAAATATGACTTTGGGCAGGGAGGTGGATTCGTTGCCACCCAAAGCTTGTTGTTTAATCTGTATGATACAGTCGGGGAAACCGAGTAGTTCTGCCTCGGGCTAATTTCAACATTGCCTAAGGGTATTTCGGCATATAACTCCATTTTCCCGCCCAAATCATCCCGCCTGCGCATAAGGGCGATGCCATCGGCAACCCAGCTGATATTGTTCTGGAGTAACTTTTCTCCTTTCTCAGTAAGAAAGGAGATGGAATCTACATTTCGAGCTGCTTGGCCAAGTGTCAAATGAGGCGTATACGAGCGGCCGTCCATTGGGTGACGCATAGCATCGGTGGCTACCTTCCATATAGTGTGTATCTCGGGATAAGGTTGAGACATGCCGAGGTATACTGTCTCATAATCGCGCGTAGAAAATCGCGCGACCTTGTCCAGAGTGATGGGAAATGGTTGGATTCCAGATTTTTCTAAAGCGGAACGGAGAGCTTCCACAAGATAATCTAAATCATCAACTGGGGTGTACGGGAACAAGACTGTTATATGGGCAGACCAGTTGTGGACATAAGACCGGTCATTTGCTGACCGAAGTGGATCAATTAAGGCACTAATGTGCGGAGGAGGTAAGAGAACAAGGGCGATGGCATATGACTGGGGCGCCTCAGGTGTTGCGGTGGCCATGAGAACTATTCAGTGAGTTCTGGTTGGGTTGCTCCTTCTTGACACGGTACAGGACTTGCCGCTTTATAGGGAATAGTCATACAAGCTCTAGAGACGTAGGTGACACGATATGACCCCTTCGACAATCGGAACCGTCAAGCAATAACTGTCCCTGATTATCACTGACATTAGATCTGTTTATGTAAGCAAACCATTCTACCACTGCACGCAAAGTGACCGCGACATTGATCGTTGAAATTTAGCGGCATGCGCGGGTAGTTGGAGAGTCCCATTCAGTAGTTGGACAGCATCATACCGGGGGCCTTTGAAGATATGCTCAAGCTACCAATGAACGATTATTGGCGCATGAGCTAATTGGCTGCTTCCTTTAACGTTCGGTGATATTTTGCTTGCAGGCGTATCCGACTACCTGGGCGGTGCTTAAAAGGTTACACGGGTGAGGTGGCAGCGGTGGATGTGATCTATCGCCGCAGGGGTTCTATCAAAACTTGATGAGTCCCCGCGAGCCCCGGGTTCCATAAAGTCTTACTTTCGTTGATCTGGGCTGTGTCAGAGTCGGCTTGGAGCACCCTGTGAGTTCCAGGAAGAACAAGTTTGGGCTACGAAACTGTTATGCAGCTTAGAGTAATAAGATGATACCTGTAAGAAGAAAAGTTGAAACATTGTTGGCCAAGAAAAGAAAGATGTGATGGACACAATGATGCGTGATTGTGAATGACAGTGTTGTGGCGTTGCGACGGCCTTTTCAGTTGACAACAAGGCCAACGCATCTTGTTTTCTCACCTCTCCTGTTCCTCTACCGGTGCAGACGCTTTTTTTCAAAGCTGCTCAGTCGTCGTTCCTTGCGTTGACCACGTACTTCGCTAGACCGGCAGGCTCCGCTGGTCTCGTCTAGACCAAACGTTGCACGATATTCGAGGATTTCATCCGACAATTCCTCGTGTTCCCTGTTTGTTTCTAGCATAGTCCACCGACTCGACGTCAAGGACATACCACGACTTCTTTCAAGTCATCCTATAGCACAAGGCCCTGCTTTTCCCTATTATCCTGGCTGAACAGACCTAGTCCTACGACCCCAGAAACCCCCTAGTCCCCCAACAACCCTTTACCACCCTTTTGAATTTTATATGATGAGTCTTCGTCCCCCTTCCACCCCATCACCTGGCCCAAACGAGAACGGAAAGACCGCCCACTCTCGTCAGTCGATGGGACCCTCTGCCCGAGGAACGCCGGGTCTTGCCCCAGCATCTCCTCGTCCAGGTGCAGTAGGATCAAACGCTAGACCTACCAGTGAGCTACTTGGTAGCGGCAGCGCTGGCATGCTTCAAACCCCTGAAAGTACGCCCTATATGTCCGTCTTAGACAAAAATTTTCTAACCCACGTTCCTCAGCGGAAGCTCTCGAACAATGGTTCGAAAATCTCCAAAGCTACGAAGCTACTTTAGTACGTCGATCCTACCTACTGAGTCACAGACGAATCTGACATCGCATGCAGGAAGAGATGGCTGCTGCTTCACTGGACGTTAATTTCAAAGAAGAACTCAGTGCCATCGAGCAATGTAGGTGTCATATCTTAGTTCAGCAGTAATCGACTCATCTGTTGCAATCATAGGGTTCAAAGTTCTCTCGGAAGCCGAGCGCACAGCCGCTCTTTACAGTCTTCTTCAACATTCCACACAAGTTCAAATCCGATTCTTCATCACCGTCTTACAACAGATGGCCAGGTCTGACCCGATGACTGCACTTCTTAGCCCAGCCATGGGAGGTAGGTACCGTTCGTTGATCGAAGTTTCATGACGACTCTAAGACACATACAGGTTCTATGCAAAATCAGATGGAGGCAAAGCTTGCCGGGATCAAGTCACCTGGTCTCAAATCTGGCTTACCAGCGTCACCAACGACTCGTAATTTCAGTACTGGCAATCGTTCATCTCTCGCCTTAGACAGCACGTCCAACTACCTCTCACCCGACTCAGCTGCGATCACTAGTGGACACGACGCTGCGGCCACTCTGGCACAGCAAAGAGCCAAGCTGAAGGCTAGCACTAACGCCGCGCACAGAATCTCCGCTCCTGTTTTAACCACTGGAACTGTGGATGGACGTCCCGCTTGGGCAGCTTCTCCCCATCTCAGTCAAGTCTCTGAGCAGAATGCTCCTGCCCAGGAAATTGTAGTCAATGCTTCTCGCCCCAAGAGCACCGAATTCTCTGGCACGTTATCGCCTAGGCCCGGCGCCATTGGTGGCGGAGATGCTACGGTACCTGCTGGCGATAGTTGGGCCAGCATGGTCAACACTCCACTCATCCCGATGTTCCAGAAGGAGACCCGCCTGGCGCCTCAAACTCTGGATAGTGCTGCCAACAAATTGAATGAATGGTCGACCAAGAACGCAGCCCCGGGCGTTCCGCGCATGGGGGATCCCACTATCCATCGCCGCCCAAAGCCTATGAGCAACGAAGGCAGAGATAACAACGGTCAATCTAACGGAGGAGGCATGTATGACGACAATGGAAACTTGGTCATGCCTGGTGCGAATAATGGACAACATCAAAATCAGCAAGCACGTAGTGCTTCTGGCGGTATGCGTAACGCCAGCGGGAACAATGGTTTCGGTGGACCAGGGGGCTGGTCTGGGACTCGGAGCCCGGCGCTCTCTAACACATCCTCGAACAGGTTCGGCGGTAACGATGACAGCGGGAACCTTGGAATGAACGGCCTAGGTATGCAGATGGGTGCAAACGGATTCAACATGGGTATGGGCAGTCCTGGAATCGGTATGCCCATGGGTGGGCTCGCCGGTATGAGCCCGATGAATCCGTTTAATATGAATATGCTCAGCGCAATGGGAATCTCCCCCGAGGCTCAGCTACTTGCAGCGCAGATGGCAGCGAGTGGATTTGGACAACCCGGTTGGCTTGGCATGCAGCCAGTCTCCGCTGGCGTGAATAACAGGCGCGGCCCACCAAGTGGAAGGTCTCCTGGAATCAAAAGCGCTTCGAGCACTGGCAGCCGCATGGATGGCGGAACACCTAAAGGAGAAGAAGATGTCGACCCCGCATTATTAAATGATGTGCCGGCATGGCTGAGGAGCTTAAGACTGCACAAGTATACACCTAACTTTGAGGGCTCCAGATGGCAGGATATGGTTATGATGGACGAAGCCGCGTTGGAGGCGAAGGGTGTTGCTGCCCTTGGAGCTAGGAGGAAGATGTTGAAGACGTTTGAGCTTGTGAGGAAAAAGATGGGGATCGACAACGGCCCGCCGACAGGCCTTCCTCCTAGCGCGACTCTCAAAACCTCATAAACTAGGAAATAGGTTGAAGCCTAGGAACCTTTGGAGCTCGCAGGCTTCATTGGCCATGATACCACATTTCCTCTCAAATTTTTACTTTCTCTTCCTTTGTGTTCCCGTGCCAAACGTTTCGGCTTGGACTTTCTGGTTCTTGGTGCCATTACACGCAGCCTAACAGACCTACATATGCCTTCCCTTTTTTCAAATCTTAGCTCATCTCCTCTTACAAAACCGTTCCTTATGTACCTTCTACAAGGCTTCAGTCTGCGGTTCTTGATCTCTCTTAGTGCATGACTTGACGAGTACTCCCCCTATAATATTATTTCAACACCACTTTCTGTGTGAGATCAGAGACTCGGCGCACCTCGCGTCAACCTCTGGTGGAACTGGTCATCTGTCCCAAAGCTCAGTCATCAGTGTATGTCATACGTGATGCCGCACGATGATCTTTTCGTTGTGCGTTTCTCACAAATGACACAATCTCAGGAAAATCTCACCATTGTGAACATTGAGTTGGTATAAAAAGACGTCCGATCCCTCCTATCGATGAGGAGTCATCCATTCGCAAACTCCCACTATATCTATATACACACAAGCGGCTAGAATATCCAGTCGATATTCTTGTACATACTTAACATCAGGTGCTCCCAGCTACATCGATAACCGGACTGCCCGAGTCAGAACGAGTTACGGCCAAATCGAACTATAGTGGTACCATGTCCACATCTCACCCCGTGATAAAATCTGGGCGCGTCGCCGCTATTACTGGTGCTGCCAGTGGCATTGGCAGGGCCGCCGCGCTCGAATTTGCAAAGTGAGATTTTTGACGGACTTGATTAATCTCGTTCCCTGTGTTAAGCACATCATAATCCACAGGCTAGGACTGAAAGTGGCCATTGCGGACTTGGACGACGCCAAGCTCCAAGAGGTCGGAACAGAGATTGCGGGGCTAGCAGGTTCGGGGAATGTGTTGATTGTAACAACAGATGTCGCCAAGCTTGACCAAGTCGAGAGGTTCAGAGACAAAGTTTACGAGACGTGGGGCGAGGTGAGTATCAATAGACTGATATTCTGGTTTACTCTTCCTTCATATCCACACATTCTCCACTTCATGAAATCTATTTTGGCTACCTCCCCGTCCATATGCTCATCCTCGTTCAGGTTGCAGTCTTGATGAACAACGCTGGGATTGGAGCTAAAGGCACGTCATGGGGTGGGCTCGAGAACTGGCACAAGATATTTGATGTCAACTTGTTTGGGTCAGTCGTAAAAGGACTTCGAATTCATGCGAGCGATCTGAGAATATATGTCCACAGGATCGTCAATGTGCAGCAGACATTTGCTCCGGTGAGGAACCCCCAGCTGAAATGAAAAAGACTAATGTAAGCACGCACTAGGCAATGCTTCGCCAGGGAAATGAAGCCATAATTATCAATACTGGTTCAAAGCAAGGAATTACGAACCCACCGTATGGCATTTTTCTTCCTTCTCGTTTTTCCGTTGCTAAATTTTGTTTTCCTTTCATCCAAGAGGTAACGCCGCCTACAACGCCTCTAAAGCCGCCGTGAAGAGTCTCACAGAAGGTCTCGCCCACGAGTTGCGTGAACAGCCCGGCGCCAATGTGACTGCTCATCTTTTCATGTAAGCTCCATTCAACACGCACGGGCTTCAAGTCCCGTCCGTCCATTCATCCCGATGCTGATCCACCTACCCCTGCGAACAAACGCTAATGATATCTATCTTTGAATCAGCCCGGGGTGGACGTTCACCGGAATCACCGGTGCGACTGGCAACAACGAGAAACCTTCAGGTGCGTGGTCTGCTAAGCAGACGGTGCTGTACATGCTCGACCACGTGCGGGCGGGCGAATTCTACATCCTTGTTCCCGACAATGAAACGAAGAGGGAGATGGACAAACTGAGGGTAATGTGGGGAGCAGGGGACATTGTAGAAGGAAGACCCGCTCTGAGCCGATGGCATCCTGATTACAAGGCGCAATTTGAAGCGTATATGAGAAACGGGTTAGCTCAATCTTAGGAGTGAAGGAACGAAGAGTGAAGAAGCAGTAGCTATTGTAAGATATAAATTTTTGCATGTGTTCAATTGAGGATAGGTGTGCGGTTGGCTGGTGTAACTTGGGTCTCGTATGTAGTCAAATATCCCCTTGGAAGTATCGCAACCTTTCCAACGTCATTCTTGCGCAATAGGAGTTTCGAGCGTGGTTGTCGTAATAATAAGTCCGTCGAACGTGTTTCCTGGGTCTGCCGAAACACACCAATATCGGCACTTCGGGCCAGCTCAGGCTCGCCTGGGTCGGACCATGCCCCCTTGCCTGCCGGCGTACTTGAGAGGCAGGATCAGTGATGGGGCATGGAGGGATCCGATATCGATAGAAATCAATGAAAAATTAGTGGAGAACGGACTTGAATATTAAAGACCTGAGCAGCCAAGCAATACAAGCAATAAAGTTTCAGATCACCACAGGCAGGGCTATTTACGCTCCTCGAAAACGACTCTCAAGCAATGAGGAATTATGACAAAGACAGTTGCCGTGATCGGTCAGGTGTTTTAGGTTCCCCCGGATCCTGAAATGACTTTGGGGAAGGGCTGCCCATGATTTATGGGTCCTGTGTATATATATATCACTGTTCACACAGTATAGGCGGATTTTGGGGCGCGTTGTGGGGACTAAAAAAGATCAGACGAACAAAAGATGACGCGAAATGAACTGGAGTACGTTTGAATCGCATCTGGACGAATTCTAGATCGATTCGTCTTGGAATAGTCAACAAGTGGGGAGGGCCAAGAAGCGTGGCGCCAAGGCATACTCAGGGAAGCCAGAAATGTCGGGGGTAGCTGGCTGACCGTTGACCGCGGCTGGGGCATTGGGGCGGGGGGTGGGGTCATGTGCAGATGAAACGAGCTCAAGCTCCGTAGTTCCTGTCCCCTCGTTGTCCTCCGTTACTCATTTCAATTGCCTGGAATGAAAAAAAAAATTTTAAGAAGACAGGCGAGGCAATTCTCTTGAAAACTCATCAATTGGAGATCTCCTTGGTGCAAGCAGATCGAACCGAGCGCAGAATTTCATCTCTCCGATATATCGAGTCCAATAAAGGTAAACAACTTTCAACGATCACTGGATATAAAGGGATCCGCTAATTTCCATTTATTTCTCTTCATCGTCTTTCCATCCAAAAGTAATCAACTTAGAGGCCCCGTATCCTCACCATGTCCACCCCAACACAAGATCCGACGCGTCCAGATTCTGGTCTCCTCTCTCCCTTGAAGCCATCGCGAAACCCTAGCGACACATCGCTCAACCGGGTCAAGAACCTTCCTGGCTACACTACCCCTGTCTTCAAGGGTAAGGAGGAACAGCGCGCGCTCGTCGAGAACGATGTCGCAGCCAAGGTATGCACATATCCGATCCTATGTCATCGCGTTATTTGCGCGACTTGATCCTGATTATTGTTTGCAGGGATTCATTCCCCGTGAGCTCGTTGCTGGCGAAGTCAACTGGTTCTATACCAACCTCGGGATCGACGACACCTACTTCCAGAATGAGTCTAGAAACATAATCTCCGACCACATTATCGCCCTCTTCGGCGCAAAGATCCTTGCTTACACCAAGCATGACCCCAGCAAGCTCGTCATCGATCTCGAAAAGTTCGATGACAAGGGTGCCACCTTCATCCACACGAGTCCTCCTGGTCTCACCGTCACAGAAGGTCCGGGCGCAACTTGTGAAGCAAGGTATGTTCCGCTATCCCCATATATCCGCCCGATGCGGACGCGTAAAGAACCGGCTAAATTAAGCGCGCGTTCAATTTAGGATCGATGAGCAGTTCCTGGACCATTCAACGCCAGAAAACGCCTACCGCCTTGAAACTTTCCGTTCGGCAGGCTCCATCTCTGCCACCGCGTCACAACAATTACGATGCTATTTCGTAACAAAGTGCAACTTCCCTTCCACACCCCCTGCCGGACAGACTAAGACTGACATTCGATCCGTCTCGGATTCTGTCTTCTTGGAGAAGGCCACCCCTAATACCCTGGATATTTACCAGAAGGTTTGTCCTATCCGATAACATTATTGCAATCGTGCTTACTTGCGGTATAGGTATTATGGAATGTGGAATCCCGTTACGGCCCAGTCTTCGAGGTATTCGAAGTCGAGGGTACCCGAGAGAGGAGGCTCGTCATCGGATACAAGATGGGGGGAACATCAAAATTCTTCAGGTTGGTGTAGATGAAGCTGGGTGAGATGCCTAACTGAACTCGTATACAGTGCCCTTTCCAACCTGTATCATTTCTATTCCCTCTATTCCGCCCGCAAATACGTTGGTACGTATCTCATCCTCCAGCTCTACATATATTGTTAATTATTATTCACAGAACAATTCTCTAATGGAATCACTATAATATCTCTCTACCTCAACCCTCTTCCCGACGCAAATGCTCCTCCTATCGAGCATTCCATCTTCCAGGTTATGAAAGAGGCATCTCTCCTCTTCTGTCTCCCTGACAACCCATATTTCCTCCCTAAATCCCTCGGAAGCCACGCTGTCCAAGAAGCAACCTATGCATGTACGCACGAGCATTCCTCCTTTCGTTCTACTTAGACTTATCTAAATTTCTAGACTCTGGATGGATCTTTGCGCAACATTTCTGCAACCGACTTGGCCCTGCATACCTCCAGCTCAAGAACGTGCTCAATGAGAACGACCCGACCCATGCTGAAGTCCTAAACGATATCAAGCGACGATTCCGTGAGGAAACCTTCACGCGGGAGAGCATCGCCCAGGTCATCCATGCGTATCCCGAGCTGGTTAGTCCCTTCGATGACTTTTGAGATGCTTTGAAGCTGACCCCTGTGACGCACCCTAGATCCGTCTGCTGTACGTCAACTTCGCTATGACCCATTATCCTGGCTCCGATGATGCATCACAATTGATGTAAGATCTTGCGTTTCGCCTACAATCATTTTGAGCTAACTTTGTATTGTTAGGCCGACCCTTTCGTACCAACGTCTACAAACTACCCAGCCCCTTTCCGACGAGGAGCTTTACGACAAGATCCGACGCAGCGTACCTAACAAACACGAGCTCCAGGTCCTCGAGAGCTTCCTCATCTTCAATAAGTCCGTATTTCTTTTAGTTGATCCATCGCTATCTTCTCATGATTCGTCACCACAGACATGTCCTCAAGACAAACTTCTACCAGCCGACTAAGGTGGCATTGTCATTCCGTCTTGCACCCGATTTCCTCCCTGAGGTGGAATACCCGAGGAAGCCTTACGGCATGTTCTTGATGATCGGTATGTCATCTAGCCGAGTATTCACTAGCGATTGCGCTGATTATGAGTACAGGAAACGATTTCAGAGGTTTCCACATCCGGTTCCGAGATGTCGCTCGAGGTGGAATCCGACTGGTAATGTCCCGAAACAAGGAGTATGTTCTTGTAATGGTGTTAATTAGGATACAACACTGACTTCGTTGATAGGAATTACTCGATCAACCAGAGGATGCTGTACGTCGATAACCTTTTCATATACATGTTCCCATTACTTATCTTTCTAAAATAGCTTCGATGAGAACTATGCTCTCGCTTCGACACAGAACTTGAAGAACAAGGATATTCCGGAAGGAGGTGCAAAGGGTACCATTTTGCCTTCGTAGGTTATTTCAAGCCAAATTTGACCCTGGTACTGAGCAAGTGCCCCAAATAGACTCGGGGCGAATCCCAGACGATGCTTCGAGAAGTATGTCGATGTAAGCATATTTATATTCTTCCCCACACTCTACCCCAACATCTTACGCTTCGGTTAGGCTATCATCGATCTCCTCATCCCTGGCCAAACCCCGGGGATCAAGGAGCGATTGGTGGACTTGTACGGAAAACCGGAGTTGTTGTTCCTAGGCCCCGACGGTAAGTTTCGCGCTTAGTTGTCGTCCGAGGATCAAGTGTTGAACTTTCTTTTTTTCTTAATTCCCCAGAGGGTACCGCGGACATGATGGACTGGGCAGCCTGTAAGCGACCCTTTATGTTGCTTTTGTCTGTTTTGTTCTAATGGCGACATCCCTACAATAGTACATGCACGTGAGCGCGGTGCAGAGACATGGTGGAAGTCATTCACCACCGGCAAGAGCGCAAGCAAGTTGGGCGGTATCCCTCACGATACCTATGGCATGACTTCGCGCTCCATTCGTCAGTACGTCCAGGGCATCTACAAACAGCTCGGCCTTCGGGAGAAGGATGTTACCAAAGTGCAGACCGGTGGACCTGGTATGTATTCCCATGGATTTTTTATTCCTTCAAAATAGTCTGACTTTGGCCTGCTACTTGTGTTTAGATGGTGACCTTGGTTCCAGTGAGTTTCTCTTCCCGACCTGCGATCGATATTATACTAAAGTACTTGATAGACGAGATCCTTCTCTCCAACGACAAGACTGTTGCTATTATTGATGGCAGCGGTGTGCTCGCCGACCCCGCAGGTCTCGACCGTGAAGAGCTTATTCGCCTTGCCGGCCTTCGCATTCCTGTCGGCAACTTCAACACCGCGAAGCTCAGCAAGGACGGATATTTGGTCAAGGTCGAGGAGCAAGATATCAAGCTGCCATGTGAGCTCCTTTCCATAGCATGCTCTACTAGTAGACTAATTATATGTAGCTGGCGAGGTTGTTCTGGATGGAACAGATTTCCGCAATGGAGCACATCTGCGATTCAAGGCTGACATCTTTGTACCGTGTGGTGGACGGTATGTCGTTTTAACAAATAAGGTCCCAGGTTGAATCGTGCTGACTCATATCCAAAGCCCTGAGGCCGTTAATATTTCCAACATGGCCGCCTTGATCGATGCTGAAGGCAAACCCCACTTCAAGTACATCGTCGAGGGCGCCAACTTGTTCTTCACCCAGCAAGCCCGTCTTCACCTCGAGAAGCGCAAGGTTGTCTTGTTCAAAGATTCCAGCACCAACAAGGGTAAGTCACTCGACGACAGCCAATGTAACCACCATCTCATTCTGTTATAGGCGGTGTCACAAGTTCTTCACTCGAAGTCTTGGCCGGTCTCGCTCTGTCCACAGAAGAGTACACGAACTTGATGATCTTCAAGGACGGCCAGCCCTCCGAATTCTACAAGAGCTACGTCAAGGATGTTCAGGCAAAGATCTCCGAAAACGCTGCTGCCGAATTCCAATGTCTCTGGCGTGAACATGCCCGCCTCCAAGGTGCCAAGCCCCGCACTACCATCTCCGATGAGCTCTCTTCCACCCTGAATAACCTTCAGGCGGAACTTGAGGGCTCAGATCTGTTCGACGATATGCCAAGCAGACGTGGAGTCATGGCACGCGCGATTCCTGCCACCCTTGTCAACGAGATCGGAATAGATGCGTTGTTGAAGAGGCTTCCTGAACCATACCAACGTGCTCTCTTCTCCAGCTGGGTTGGCTCACATTTCGTAAGTCCCGCCATCAGCGCCTTTGCTGATACTTGCGGATTCATGACTTACTTTCTTGTTACAGATCTACAAGTACGGTGTCAACGCGTCTAGCGTCGACTTCTTCCACTTTGCTCGTGACCTTGCCGCCTCTAAAAATTAGGTTTTCATTCGTAATATCGCTATCCAAATTGCAAAAGAATCCGGGGAAAGAATCAAGGGAATTTCAATAGTAGACTTGTATAATAAATAGGTATCAATGGACTATCTGCCTCCAACTTGTCTCTTGAGAAATTGCGTTCGTCGCCTGTAACTACGGGCTTGTGCTTGTAAAACAAAGTGTCACAAGGCGCGATCTTGCAAGCGCGGAGATGATGGGCATAAGTATATCTTTGGATATTGTAATTGATACTCGTCCATCGAGGACATCTTGTCGTACTACTTCCCAAGGTTGATTTCAATCAAAGCGTTTCAATTTTACAAGTAAAAAAAATAAAAATATACATCAAATCATGTACGACTCCAGGCTGTAACAGTAGAGGCAAACCCATCGATATTACCGTTCTGATTCACAATCCCTGCTTGGTTTACGCTGAGCTGGAAGGTAGTCGCAACCGTCGATAAACTGTAGATCGAGACCGACGACGAGGAATCGATATTGAGGATCTGAGATTGACAAGTGGCGGGTGTTAGACAATCTTGGTTGTAGTTCTGTATAAAGTTGAGTAAGGTATGATGAAGATCTATTATTGACGCGACTGACAGAAAAGAAGCTGTAAAGTCCAGCCCCTGTATACGCTTGTTAGTTCTGCTTTGCAAAGGTCGGAAAGGATAATGGGCATACCAAACACAATAATATCGGTTGATGAAGCAACTTGTAATCCCCATGCGCTGGTGACGCCAGAAAAGCTTGGATCCTTGAAGCTAGAGTTGATGGAAAAAGGTGCAGGTGGAGCTGGATTTGGCTGGAAGTATGGCTGCATAGTATGGATTTAATTAAGCCTTGTGTCATGTAGGAGATATGGTGAAATCTCCTTACACTCTCCGTCTGTATCAATCCCATGTAGTGGTTCTTTGCGCCAGCTAGACTATATTGGTAAAGAACATGATGCTCAGCTAGAAGAAAGGCATCAGTTGTGTCCCAACACTTGCATCAGGATCCAGGTGACTCACAAGCTGAAGGGAGGACAGCGTAACTTTATTAGGTTCTGTAAGGGGTTTATTCGGTTTATCTGCGCACCTGTTCCAATCATCCAGACAGGTCCAGCGGACTCTGAGAGTATTCCACGACCAGAGTACAGAGTGATTTGTGACGAGCCGTCACCATCAAGATCGTGGTCAGCAAGCCAGACCCACGTTCCCTATAGCCACGAAGGTTAGTATATATATATTTAGATATGAAAGTATGTACTTCGAGATAAGCGGTGGAGGCAGACGTTAGATGGAGAGCAAGGAAACTTGCGAAGCATTTAGTGGTCCCTCCCGCACCGCTCTTTGGGCATTGAGAGTTTTCGAGATTCGTTCCCGCGGCTAAATAGTCTTGTTAGCATATATGGAAACTGTGCATGATACCAGTTGTACCTCCTCCAAGCCTAACAGTAGGATGGTTCATTAGTATGTGTAATGGAACGGTAGAAAGCTCATTAACCTAATGTGCGAATCCCACATTCCAGCCCCTCCGTTCTGGCCTGATGGCTGCTTCACATTCCATTCAACGACAATCGCACCCGGAGCTGTAATTCCCCCAGTCAGTAATGTCAAAGCTCAAATTGCCACGGGTTCGACATACTCGGCCCCACAGTCGTGAACAATATGTCGGAAATCTCCATAATGCCCTGGGAGTTCGTGTCGCCAACCTTGACCACGGCCTGGGGGCTGGTCTGACTCTGGAATGCGCTACCAGTCCCTGCGATAACTGACCACGCCTCTCCAACCATTTGGGTTCCGGCAGGAATTGTAAGTGTCGAGGAGACAATATATGTACCAGCATCAAAGAAGATGATTTTACAGCCCGAAAACTAAGGGACCCTTAGTAAAACTAGTTTTCCGGTGAGATCATCGAAAGAGTACCTTGGCGAAGATAGCTTTAAGAGCAGCCGTATCGTCGGTCCTTCCGTCACCCTTGGCGCCGTTATCTTTGACACTGACGAACTGGCTGACAGCATAGTTTGCATATTGAGGGTGTGTCTTGCCAAATATTTTCCCAGAGCTATCCAACAAAACTGAAGGCTTATTGGCCGCGTGGATACTTCCTTGTGTGAACCTCCCTGCAGAAGATGTACCGGTATATATATTCCCTTGGCCCCAGGATGCGATAGTGGTAGTTCCACCTGACAGCACAACTGCACCGCCAACGACACCAACAGCAGTGGGGACATTGTTGAGTCTCGCGTTGTTGATGACTATCGAGCCAGCAAGTCTTCCGTTGCTTGGTTGAGACGTGCGTATGAAGATGGGTGTGTTGGTTACAGTTGCGTCAATGATGGCTTGGGCTCCGGTTGACTGGGCAGACATCAAGCCACGATTAGCTTAGGACTGAAAAAAGACGCGAAAAATTTACCTGAGTCGATTGCGATGTCCCACCAGTTGCTAAGTCAAAGCCGACCTATGGAGAGGATTAATAAAAGTTACATGAGCCCCACAAACATACAGACCTGACAATTGTTTATGTTTACCCCCTGGAACGTCCAGCCTAGTTGAGCAACATGCTATCAGAAAAAACACACGAGTCAGTGTAGATATATAATTTACCCCAGTTCCAAAGACTGAAGATACCAGTGTTGGCATTGTTGACTGTTATATTTCTGACAGTGAACCTGGTGGAAGGACAGTTTAGGAAGTGTTATTAGCGATATTTAAAAATAACTGACTGTTGATTTCCAACCCATATACCAAATTTGCCTATAATTCGCTAAAATCAGCTTTAAAAACATAGAACCCACAAGGTTCTGACCTCCATTGAACACCAGGTCGCCCATGAAGCCACCGCTGAATGTTGATCAGATCTTGCTATTGATTTAGTGCACGGGTAGTACTGTACCTTCCGTTTTCCATCCAAATTCCTTTAAAGCGAGTTAATCATGGGTAGGAGAGGACTAGAACTGGGACCCTTACCTTGATGGGCCGTGTTGGAAGCAGTCGACATTTGAACAACGATGTTCATCAAAGAAGTGGCCTGAGCCACTTGCCAGTGCAAACCAGTACCTTGAGACTTTTCGGGAGGCACTCTGTAACAGGAGCCATTAGATTTTTCGGAGGTTGCCCACGGAAGGGGACAATATTCACCGTCTAACGTCGATGACGAAATTCCTAACGGACCGGAAGCTATAGAGGATATGCATGAGCATGTAATGGGAAGCAGGATGGTCCCGTATCAACACACAAATTATTTTGATTTGTGTAGAATTGCGCTCCACCCCCGCCTGGAATATACGGATCTGCGTCTAAAATAATACCAGGTCAATAGCGGAAGGTTGTGTCATAGCCTAGGACTAACCAATAACAGCCATTCCATCAAATGAAGCTGCCGCGAGAAGCGTGGGTGGGCTTTTAGCATCTCCAATCAGTTGGGTGTAATAATACGGAACAATCGGTGCTGAAATAAGATAAGTTCTATCGAACAGTCAGTTGAGATGTATGATTCAAGCCAGAGCAGGCACAACCCTTTGGGAAAGAATACAACTGCTGGTGTTATGCTGAAGAGGCTCGTGTCAGCTTACGGAGAAGAGAAGGCCACTTAATGAACGCATACGTCGATGAATGACAGCTGCCCCCGCCACATCTACCTCCCGACGTTATCGCATTGCTGGAGTGTAAGTTAGCATCTGCCAAGCATGATGAATAAGAGCTGTTTACTTTATCGCAGCTGTATCATCGGTCACACCGTCTCCTCTCGCACCAAAATCCTAGAAGAGGGTATTAGGTACTCTTCCTTGTAAACATTATGACAAAGCGTAATACCTTCACGTTCCTGAAAACTTGGTATCCACTTGGGTTTGCATTGAATGCAGCAGTTCCTTGGTGTTTGATGCTCTGCATCCAGAACGGGTCCCCTGCGGCTGCAGTACCCGCTCCTAAAGGAGTGCTGCAGGAGGTTCCAAGCCCAGAAACAAAAGTAACAGCGCGAAGGATGATACCCAGCACGAGTAAAGAGAGCATGTTGCGCATCTTGGTACACTTGGCTGAAAGGACGAACACGCCAAGACTTGGGGGTTTTATACTGCAAGAAACCTCTTCTCACTAGAGTTTCGCTGACCTGGGCAATGATTCCACAAGCTCGCTGGTCACAATGGGATTTGCAACCATAGGGTCGTGTCTCCGCGTGATACCTTCAATCTAGCTTCTTATCCTCGGGGAAAGCGTGCTGGGCGTGTCCCACTGACATTCACAAAGTGGCGGCGTCTCTCCATCGTGCAGCAGCCCAGAGCATGCTGGTACAAAATCAGGTGCTCGAGGAGAAAACACACGCATGTGCTGAAATCTCACTCTGTTCCCTCGGTGAGGGTTGATATCGGTCAACACCGCCCTCATCTGATACCATGCTCCCATGTGAGTATGAGAGAATCTTTCATCTTGAGGGGAGGTGACCTGAGGTAGCATACGTCAGATAGACCAAACGAAGCACAGATAGTCGTGGCGTTATTTATTGGTGTCCAACAAAGTCCACTGGACCTTCTGAGAGTCAATGGGTGGCCTGTCGATGACGCGATCAGCATGTGCCATCTCGGTTGGTCGCTCCGTCTCGAGGTAATAGAACACGACGAGGCCCAAGCTCGCGTGGTTCATCTCTTGCTATTTCTGTTGACGACAGGGTAACTATTGGCTTAAGGTTCCCCAAAGAAGCAAAAGACTAACAACGAAATCGATAAATCCGACTGCGTACTAACTTTAAAATAACACAACGACCCAGGGGTTGTCGAATGACTTCTTGCATTGTGAAAGTTGTGAGCATGGGGCAAGTGACGCAAGTGACGCGAGTCATGCGTACGTAGGAAGAGCCTCGGGCCGATATCTAACCAGTCCCAAGCCAACGTTGACCACCGATGCCCTCAGAAAATCCCTTTCAAATATCCATTTCTGATTCAGATATAAAATTACTGCAGCAAAAGCTTGCCCTCGCCACTCTTCCCTCAGAACTGAATGACGCTGGCTGGAGCTATGGCGCTCCCCTCGCTGACATCAAGCGTCTTATGAGCCGCTGGAGGGACGGATACGATTGGCGCAAATATGAAGCCGAACTCAATGAACAACTTCCTCAGTTTATGCAGGTCGTAGATGTAGAAGGATTCGGTACACTGAAGATTCACTATGTCCACCAGAAGAGCGAGGCGAAAAACGCAATCCCCCTGTTGTTTCTTCACGGGTGTACGTCACACAATACCATTTGAATCTGGTTGTTGAGCGACATAAAGCGGAAAACAGGGCCAGGGAGTTTTATTGAAGTCCGCAAGATTCTCCCTTTACTGGTCCAATTTTCTCCTGACCACCCAAGCTTCCATGTTGTTGCTCCTAGCCTGCCTGGCTTTGGGTTTTCTGAGGCACCAACGACTAAAGGTTTTGGGCTGGCGCAATATGCTGAGGCGTGTAGCAAGACCGTTATGATCAAACTCAGCATTGGTTTACCTCTTTCTCTTCAGGTTGCGAACAAGTTAATGTTGGCACTTGGGTATGACCAATACGGTTCGCCGGTTCATTTTTGTACCCTTCCAACAATTCTCAAGTAGCAATTTGGAATTCAGTCACCCAAGGAGGTGATTGGGGATACCACGTTCGATTCATACCTTGCTATTTTTCTGCCTCAGCTAAAGAAACCATCGATGGTACTGCAGATATCCAGGACTATAGCCATCATATACGGAGGAGAGTACTGTAAGGCATGGCACACAAATTATCCACGCAGGTACTGTCCACTCTGAACTATCTACCGTACCACTCACGGCTACTCCGTCTAGCCACTCGTCACTACACCCCCTTCGCAACCCTCTGGCATATATATCCCATCTATTTACACCCTATACACCCAATGAGAAAGCACACCTCGCGCGTACAGAATGGTTTCAAAAGCTGGGTAAGGGATATTATGAGATCCAGAAAACCAAGCCACAAACCCTTGGCTACTTGCTCAATGACTCTCCGGTTGGGCTGTTAGCATGGATCTGGGAGAAGCTTAGTCAATGGAGTGACTCATACCCCTGGGAGGATGACGAAGGTATGTAACTCGTCCTGGTCCATGTCTTTGATCCATAGAGCCCAATCAACATTCTATATCTAGTATTAACTTGGATATCAATTTATTGGTTCTCCCGTGCTGGGCCGGGGTCCTCTTCGAGGATTTATTATGAAGTTACGCAGGGGGGAGGCAATGCCGTCAGCAACCACGTACTATCACACATCTCCATTCCAATGGGAATTTCACTTTTTCCCAAAGAAATACAAGTTCCACCCCGAAGGTACGTTTTATAGACGTTCAACCAGCCTTCATCAATAACAAACCCCTGATGTCGTCTGTTGCCACAGATTCCTAACCTTTTCCAATGTCGTGTCAATTGAAGAACATAGTGAGGAGGAGGGAGGGGGGCATTTCGCAGCTTACGAACGACCGAGACTTCTCGTCAGTGATCTGAGGCGAATGTTTGGAAAAGGTGGGGGAGCATTTGGTGTTGTCGACGGGAAGAATGGTTACACACGCGATGGATAGAATAGATGCCAAATGATGACGGACAGAACCCGAAGCTTTGGGCGAGACGCAGATGAGAAGAATTAAGCACAAGCTCCCTCAGGCTCACTTAAGGCTTCTGGCAGTTGTAGAAAATATACTTCAGCATGAAAGTTCTTCCAACAACTCTGGAGACGCGATCGAGATCGCGCCCACGTGACGGGTCGATTCTGATGATCAATGAACGTGTTCAAAGATAAAGTCTAATAATATACCATAGAGACTCGCGAAATCTCTTCACAGACAAAGCTGTGAAGACCCTGATAGTATCTGACTCACATCTGACTCATGCACGCAAAGTTCGCCAGCTGGGGTCACCCTGAGATCTTCCCTCAGGTTGCCGGACCGAACAGGTGGGACAATATAAACGTACTCCGACCTCCAACACCTGGATTTTCATTGAATTTACTCATGTCAGTTCCCCCTCGCCCACTTGAGACGCCATTTCAAATCAAGATTACTGATAATGCTATCTCACAACTCCAGCAAAAGCTTGCTTTAACTACCCTACCTTCTTCACTTGAAGATGCAGGGTGGGCTTATGGTGCTCCTCTCCCTGACATCCAACGTCTCCTCGAACACTGGAAAACTCGGTACGATTGGCGAAAACACGAAGAAGCATTGAACGCAGAGCTTCCCCAGTTCACCCGCGATATCGATGTGGAGGGATTTGGACAGCTTAACATCCATTTCGTCCATAAGAGAAGTAAAGTAGAGACTGCAGTGCCGCTGTTGTTTGTTCATGGATGTAAGACTCCGTTTTCGACGTTGAAGCACACGCCTGTAAACCCTACCAGGGCCGGGAAGCTTCTATGAAGTTCGCAAGATCCTTCCTTTGCTTGTTGAAGCCTCACCGGAACATCCAAGCTTTCACGTCGTGGCGATAAGTTTGCCCGGGTTTGGTTTCTCAGAGGCACCGGATAAGAAAGGGTTTAGAATCCCCCAGTATGCAGAGGCAAGTGAAATTGGTTATACATATTCCAATGCTCATACGTACGTAGGTCGCAAACAAACTAATGCTCGCACTAGGCTACGATGAATACAGTACGTCTTAAGTATTCTCAGCCACTTTTCAAATATGTGCTGACCCAGCCGACACAGTAACTCAAGGAGGCGATTGGGGTTCGGCTGTGGGTGCTCTGCCACCATCCCTCTTACTCGTTTATCCTATGCACGTTTCTACCTAGGTTGCCCGAAAATTGGCTCACCTTTATGGGCAAAAAAGCATCAAGGCATACCACATAAACTCGCCTTTGTAGCTATATTTCCTGTTTAAATTGCCATGGTTTATCGATATCGTTCATTACAGGGCCGCTCCACCGTCACTGTCGCGCCCTCGATTACTTGTCTCACACTTTCTCTCTTACCTCCCCTTCCTTTCCTACAAACCTACCGAAATGGCTGGTCTTGCGCGCACAAAGTGGTTCTACACTATGGGTGGAGGATATTTTGCTGAACAGTCAACACGTCCACAAACGCTCGGGTATAGCCTCGCAGATTCACCTATTGGGCTTTTGGCATGGATTTATGAAAAATTAGTCGAATGGACGGATGAGTATAAATGGACTGACGATGAGGGTATGTTTATACTCCCTATACCCTCTCACTCCTGCTATTATTCTCCCCGACTCAACCAAATACGCTGCCACAGTGCTTACATGGGTCTCAATATACTATTTCTCCCGGGCTGGGCCTGCGGCATCAATCCGCATCTATTATGAAGCTGTTCAAGCTCATCCGGGAGTGGACATACATACAATTATCGAACAAAGCACGATTCCGATCGGATACTCATACTTCCCTAAGGAGCTCATCGTTTTACCCAAGGGGTTTGTGATAATTTTGTCCATTTACGAGCCGGCATTCAACAGATTCTTTCGACAACAGGTGGTATAAGACTCCCAACCTTGTGTTCGAATCGGAACACACAAGCGGGGGGCACTTTGCAGCCTACGAGAAGCCTGTCGAGCTAGTCAGCGACTTAAGGAAGATGTTTGGAAGAGGAGGGAAGGCATTTGGAGTTGTTAAGGGAAAGAACGGGTATGCTCAGGCCTAAGTATTATGTGTATAGGCCGGTGCTGGTGGGAGATTGATGCCTCAATATATGTAGGCACTCTCCAAGGAAAACGTGCTAGAAATATCAAAACCCCAGCCCTCATACAGCCCTCAAAGTAGTGAAGTTATCTTGTCAGTGTGTAAACTAAAAATCGAGATTGATTCCTCCGTCAAGGCAATGAAATAGATCTGTAGATTTACCACTTCGGGAAAGCATCTGAAAGCATGTTAAGCAAAAAGTAAGATAGCCCTAAAAATAATCAAGCGGAGCTACATACCTTTTTGTCTAATTCTTTCGTATCCTATGATCACGTAGAATTTTACATTCGGTTTAGCCAACGGTTGGTGAGAACACTGACTACATTCCCGTGACGTTACGATCGGCTTTCTCCAAACTCTCTCTTGAATGAACTTCTCTCAAACCATTACCGCGTAACGTTATCGAATTCCAAACCACACGGTGCGATCAACCTGAAGGGGGTTTAGAGGCTCTGGAAACATGTAAACTTCAGGGGTTAGGTCCGATTGGGTTTGACAGTCGATTTCAATTGGCGGAAGACTGCTAAGTTGGGAGCCGGCAGGGGTATTTACCGGTATTTACTTCGATAGGCGGGTGAAATCTGCGTACGTAATGCGTTATGACTTCAACCTCATCCTTACCCCCAACCTAAATCATGGATTGATACCCGAAGGTATCCTCACGGACGTCAGCCTTCGAAGTTCTCGGCTGAGTTGTGTATATACACAGGTATTGTTACCTTGTTACCGCTCTCCTGATAAACACGACAATGTCCCCGGAAGTCGCTTCTACAGAACATCCGTTCAACATATCCATTCCCAAAGATCAGCTTTCGCGCTTACAACAAAAGCTAGCCCTCACAAACCTTCCTGATGAGCTTCCTGACTCAGGACGGGACTATGGTGTTCCCCTTTCCGATATTCAAAGGCTTCTCGAGCGGTGGAAAAACGGGTATGATTGGCGAAAACACGAAGCAGAGCTGAATGCGGAGCTACCTCAATTTACGCGTGGCATCGAGGTTGAAGGGTTTGGAGTTTTAGACATTCATTATATTCACAAAAGGAGCACCGTCGAAGCTGCAATCCCGTTGTTGTTTGTTCATGGATGTAAGCATGGGCCGTTCCTCACTCAGGACCTGAACTTGAACGTGAACACGGTTCGCTTTAGGGCCAGGATTATTTATCGAAGCTCGCAAAATCCTTCCCATGCTGATCGAGGCCCACCCTGGGCACCCAAGCTTTCATGTCGTCGCACTCAGCCTTCCTGGGTATGGTTTCTCGGAAGGACCGAGCAAGAAGGGTTTCAGCTTGTCTCAATATGCTGAAGTGATTGATCACTGGCATTTATTTTATATTTCCTGAACGTCTTGTAGGTCGGACATAAACTGATGCTTGCACTGGGATACAACGAATACGGTGCGTTTTACCCCATCGTTTTGTCTAAATGTTCACAATTGCTTTAAAAACCAGTAACACAAGGCGGTGATTGGGGAGCCCTCGTGAGCTTTGAATACATATCAAGTGATGTCAGGAGAAAAATTCACAACTTCAGATCACACGTAGAATGGCTCGCATGTACGGCCCGAAACACGACAAGGCGTGGCATACCAACCTTCCTATGTATGTAGACATGTCCTTATTTAACTCCCTCCTGCATTACTTACCCAATTGATAGCACTTCTCCGCCTACTCTTTTTGATCGCCCCTTCCTCTTTCTCTTACACCTACTTTCTAGTCTACCTATTCCCTTTATCTCATACACACCTCGCGAGAAAGCCGGTCTAGCACGGACAAAGCGCTACCATGACGGCGCCGCATATTTTGCCATCCAGTCTACACAACCACAGACACTCGGGTATTCTCTGGTTGACTCACCTGTAGGATTGTTGGCATGGATATACGATAAGCTTTTTAGGGCAGTGGATAATTACGACTGGGATGACGATGAAGGTGGGTTGGCCTTTCTTTCCACCTTCCATTTCTTCGACTTATTGGATCTTTTTAAGTACTTACTTGGATATCCCTGCATTATTTCTCTCGCGCCGGTCCCACTGCCGCCCTCCGCATATACTATGAAGTAGTACACTCATACCCAGCAGGAGAAAATGTTTTGACCAGTCGGGAACCTACCACCATTCCAATGGGACATTCCTACTTCCCAGGGGATATAATCAATCTTCCGAGAAGGCACGTTGGTCGATAGTTTGCTGATGTTGAGATTCCTGACTTATCCGCACTTGTATAGATGGTTGAGAACGTCAAACCTAATCTTTGAGTCAGAGCACAACTCGGGAGGGCATTTCGCAGCATATGAGAAGCCAGCAGAACTTGTTGAGGATCTCCGAAAAATGTTTGGACATGGCGGCGGTGCATTTGGGGTCATAAAGGATAGTACCGGGTATAGCTAGATGGCAGGAACGACGAGTAGACTATGCCCTTTTGTAAGTAGTACTTACAAAGGGCGTTAAAGTCACGTGATATTACATAAACAGATTTCAGATCCCATTTTCTTGGCCGATGTCGCTCAACTACTGCGTGCACACTGCAGTAATAGGACGACTCAAAGGATGGAGCCACTCCAACACCCCGTATCAGCTGGAAAATGGTATCCGTCGATTCTCATTCTTTATTCTCAAGGTTGAGTCTGGGACTAATGTCTAGTTTGAATAGCGCGCCCAAGGTCGAGGAACTAGACAAAGAGATTTCCGACCTCTACAAACGCATAGTGACCCTCAAACTACACCGAAACACCCAAGTCCCGATATTCAGCTTGCCAAACGAAATTTTGTCCCGCATATTCTTCCTGTACGCAGCCGATTCTGGGTTCCTGTTCAACTTGAAGTGGACAAAGATCATGCTTGTATGCCGTCATTGGCATAGCATTGCGAGTCATCACCAATCTCTTTGGAGTTTCATAAGTATGGACATGTATGACGGAGATGATAGGGTGGAAGAGCAATTCAAACGATCTGGTGTCGCGCCTTTGACTATCAGATATACCATGTCCTCTGCCTATCCTATTATATGGATCTTCCGCAACTCTACTCGCATCAGATATCTAGATATCTCAGGTGAAGGACACAAAATCATACCCTTCATGGAAGGCCTAGCCCAAAAACACTTTCCCATTCTCCACTCGATCAAAGTCCAATCTTACAAGTCAGAATCCCTGCCGGACGGAGAGTTTGTTCATTTCCCAGATACCATTTTTCATGGGAGGACACCCTTTCTACGTTCGTTGAACCTAACTGACTGTTCACTTGATTGGCAGAGTTTTAGTAGTCTCGAGCACCTATCTCTCCAATCAAATCACCACAGAATGATCCCTCCTCCACCATCCTCCGCCCTGCTTTCTGCACTTTCACGATCACCACGCCTAAAAACCTTAACTCTTTTCTTCTGCCTTGCCGAAGACATTATAGACCATTCTTATGTCAAAGTAGAACTTCCTCTGCTCGAAACGATAGACCTCGGTGACTGGGCTGATCGGTGTTCTGCCTTTTTATCCATTACTTCTATCCCAGCCACGGCCTCCTTGAATATCTTCCCTCACGGAATTTCCAGGGGTCAGGATGCCCGCGAAATCGTCGTACCACTCCGAAAGCATCACCGCTCCAGCTCAGCGCCCATCTTGCGTTTAGCATGCTTAGACGCGCCGCTCGACACACCCAGATGCCTTACTCTGAAGTTCTACACGGACACAAACCCCCCGGATTATCTTGATACACGACCAACTTTGTCACTTAATTCTCACCCTGATAACGAAGCCGAGCGTCGCAAGATTATCATCAAGATCATGAATGCCTTACCAGTCACTTCTGTGACCCATATTGATGCACGAATGTCGTCCCAGCTCACAGAGACTTCGTGGAAAGTCGTACTTTCCCATCTTCCGGCTGTTGAGATGACATACTTGCGTATTAATGTTGCGACTATCAACCTTGGGAATGCTCTCATGCAAATGATAGAAGACCCCACTAAACGCGGATCGGTAACTTCCAACCTCAGATCACTTCATTTCAATACCCATTTTTACGAGAGGCCAAAGACCGACCTCCAGCAACGAGTCATCGCTGCGTTGTGTCAACTTTTACTTCGGTTCAAAGAGGCTGGTTCAGTCATCCAGGTTCTAGAGATTAAACGGTCCCAATCCTTTGATTGCAGTGATGACACGCTAGAAACACTCTTCAATCTCGTCGGGACTTTAACGATGGACGGTGTCGTTTATAATCCTATAGAGCTGAGAAAGGCACACCTCGAGAGACTAGCAAGGTTCCGCGAGCGGGGGTGGATAGATGAGAACGATAACTGGATCCTAACTGAAGATCAAACATCATCCGAAGAGTCGTGATATTCCGCAGGAATACCCACCACTGGATGGGAACACCCTGGGGCCTTCGAGTTGCTGGTGTGAAACTTGCTTCGTGGGGGATACCTCATTGTTATTGCTTACAATAGCAGCTCTGGATATTCGGACCATTGATACGGTTGTGGCATAGTACAGAATGAAAGGGCAGAGTACACGCGCCAAGATGCTCCGCCGAAGTTAGAATATCGGGGGAGGAAAGGTGTATAAGCTATATTTAAACCAATGGGGCCTTTGGCTCCCGAGACAATTCAAACCAAACAAAGACAACTCGAGGGAGTCAGACTCATTCCGTACAAACTTCAAGGATGTTACCTCTGCGGCTTGAATCTTGGACCTTTTCTGCAGAAAACGAGGTCAACAGTTCCAAAAAACGGTAGGAGCTCACTTTTTACCAATGAAATCTAGGGGTTGCCTAACTATTGAGATCAAGGTTCCGGAGAAAGAAATTTCCGACCTCTACAAACATATAATAACCCTCAAACTACATCAAAACACCCCAGTCCCAATATTCAGCTTACCAAACGAAAATTTATCCCACATATCCTTCTTGTACACTGCTGTATCTGGGTCACTGTTTAACCTGAGGCGGACGAAAATTATGCTTGTATGCCGTCATTGGCACGGCGTCGCAAGTCATCAACAACCTCTCTGGAGCTTTATGAGGCTGGATGTATATGACAGAGATCACAGGGTGGAGGAGCAAATTAAACGATCTGGCGTTGCGCCTTTGACTATCAGGTATACCGCGCCTTCCGTCTACCCCACCGCATGGGTTCTCCGCCACTCTACTCGTATCAAGCATCTAGATATTTCAGGTAAAGGGCAAGAAACCATACTATCGTGGAAGACCTTACCGAGAAACGCTTTCCTATTCTCCACTCAATCGAAGCGGAATCTTACAAGTCAGGATCTTTGCCGGACGAAGAGTTTGTTCATATTCCAAATGTCATTTTGAACAGGAGGGCACCCTTTCTGCATTCATTGACATTAACCGATTGTTCACTTGATTGGTAAATTTCTAATAGTCCCGAGCACTTATCCTCCAGTCAAATCGCCACAGAAGAGTCCCCCCTCCATCGTCCTCCGCCCTGCTTTCCGCACTTTCACGATCGCCGCGCCTGAAAACGTTAAAGCTTTTCTTCTGCCTCGCCAAAGACATTCTGGATCATTCTTATACCAAATTAGAACTTCCCTTGCTCGAAACGATTACCGAGTGGTGTTCCGCCTTTCTATCCACTATTCTAATCCCAGCCACGGCCTCCTTAAAAATTTTACCTCATGGAATTGCCAGGAGTCAGGATGCCCGCAAAATCGTCATACCACTCCGAAAGCACTACTGCTCCAGCTCAGCGCGCTCCTTGCGTCTAATATGCTTAGATGTGTTGTTTGACCCGTCCGGACATCGCCTCAATCTGAAGTTCTACACCCCTTTGGATCATCTCAATACCTGGCCAACTTTGTCATTGAATTCTCATCCTAACAAAGAATAGGAGCGTCGCAAGATTATGATCAAGGTCGTGAATGCCTTACCAGTCGCTTCGGTGACCCATATCGATGCGCGACTGGCGTCCCAGCTCACAGAGACTTCGTGGAAAG
>CEMJ01394371.1:55521-68895 GCA_900068955.1 Clitocybe nebularis | reverse complement strand
TTCGACATTCGTACTACACCATCCAACGATTGACGAAAATAATGTCGTGCTTCAGGTGATCCCGCCTAGTCCTCTTATTTAGGGGCTGCGCGCTGGATTAGTGGGACGACCAACAATTTATCTAGATACATTTCACAGCCTAGTAACGCTCCACCACAATATAAAGAACCCGGGGCCTAGGACATCAATCCCTACATATTCCTTCAGCCCAGCTTCGACCTTGACAGATCCTTTCTCAAAGATTTGATCATTCCACAACTCGACCCAGCTTTCAAGCGAGTGGAAAAACATAACGCTCGCCTTGTCACCTTTTTCTACCCACCAGCCCTTTTCCTTGCGGCAGGCATGAGAGCCAAAGATCACAGAGCCTGGGACTGGAGAAAGAAGGCTAGCAAGTCGGTGAGCAAGGGCCGTTTGCTGCTCGTCACTAAAGAGATGGAAAAGAGACGAGGCATGGATAGCAGATACGTGGCCTTGTAGGGGGGTAAGGGAGTTCAGAGAGTTCAGCTCTGGGCGGGGGGTTAATGGGCTGTCGTAGAAAGGTGCTCTTGGCGCGATTAAAGCTGTATCGAGAGCATCCCCAGCTATAAAGGCTGCTGGGAAAGTATCTGGCGTGGATCTGAAAAGTTCATGCCCGAAGGTCCAAAACTCTTGGGTATAATAGTTAGTCAATTGGGAGACAGATACTATTAGGACGGTGCTGACCTTGATGAAGATCGGAGGCAATTACGTTACTGGCTGGCCAGCCATCAGCAACTACCTTTCGCGCGTCGTTACCGACTTAATAGCGAAAGTAAGAGGGGTTGGAGTTTATACTTGCAATACTCACAGCAGCAACCAATATCAAGTAGGATGGCGTCTTTGCGCTCGCGGCCTAGTTTAAGAACAGACTGGTACGCAGGCAAACGCGAAATCTTCAATCTACAAAATGCGTCAATTCCCCGTCAAGATCCTGAAGTAGAGCCAACCTAGTGAAAGCAAACACGCGAATGCATGGGTACCCGTAGATCTACCGGTGATTCAGTAAGCTACGCAAACAGGTAAATGGTTACCGCACCTTGTATGCTTTCTCTTGAACAGAAATGATATGTTGCTTCAAGACGTCCTGGCCCTCGATTCCGGTTTGGGACTGGTAAAACGCTAGATCTTCACCTTCTAGAGAATAAAAACTTCTGTCCAAGGGAGGGCTAGTCAAAGGGTTAGCGTAAGTCGACAGGTCCAACCCCGGCGCCAAATCGCTAGCCATGACTGTTGGGAACAAAGAATCGCTACTGATTCAAATCTCCATTTAAGATAATAACTTGTTCAATCCAGTCATCAACCGGACCAACATCAAACACTGAACATATTTTGTTTGAAACAAAGCGTGAGACGCATCTGCCGGGTTCATGCCATAATGATATTATCATTCCCCATAAAACATAAGAATGGAGTTAGATTTATGCTGTTCGATCTTCAAGTAAATGGCTCTTTTAGAGTGGGGTGTAAGATATGTTTATCGTGTTGGAATAGTTGGAAGTCGTTATACATACAAGGTAAAGTGACACACACACCTAATATTGTCCTTCCATCTCGGCATACCCGCCCATTTCTGGAGAGATACGGTCGGTGTGATTTTGTCTAGCAGATCGGACGGATGATGTTGGAGCGTGGCCACCTTCTAGAGAACTCCCTCCTAGCTTCCATCGCCTGCCCGCCGTTGTGGGACTCAAGGTGGAGTTCGTCTCCAAGTAATACAATAACCATTCTACCGTAGATCGTGTACATCAATGCTTGGTACCATAGCTCTAAGCAAAAACTGCATCTATTGATTAAGTAAATGTAGTCAACATGTGGTTGGTTTTTTAAATCTTCTCTTTCTAGTAAATCCTTCAGAATATGAGCTGTAGCGAGTATGCTGTCAATGCCGTCATGGACACAAACATAAGAATATACTGCGGGATAAGGAAAGCGGAAAGATGTTCCGCGCTTCCTGTGCCGCTGTAAACTTGTGTTAAGAATACCTGCCACAAATTTAGATTGTGTCGACGAATAATATCGAGGGTAATACTAACCTGGGTCGTAGCCGTGGGTAGGCAGGAAAAGAAGCTGATGAAAATATGTGTTTTGATCAGAAAGAAATTTCGAATAGGAAATGTCGCTTCACACTCACATGCACACAAATTGCAGAACCTTATCCTCCCTAGAAATGATGCCAGCGCTACATAATCCTTGTACAATCAAAACGCCTAAGATCGGCGTTATGACTATTTTCCCTACAGCAAGGGAGATGATAGCGCCAAGTGGAAGCGTGTTCCACTGATTTCTGGGAACGCTGAGGCGTGCTAGAGCCGATCCAAGGCAGATAAGACCTAGGGGAACGGAAGCTGCACCAATGAACGAGGTTGTATCGATGAAAAAGGCGAGCGGAGGTTGTCCGTCTGGTCCCGGACTAATGTGGACACCAGGGACGACAACGAAGAGGGCTTTGACTGGAGGAATCAAAGCAATAGGGAAGGAAAGAATAATTGCTAGCGATGCAGGAGTCAATAAGGACTTGAAAAAATTCCGGACGTGGGAAAGAAAGAAAGCACCGCGCCCACGATTCGCTACGGATCGCTGCGATGGAACCTGTGTATCCGTTAAGTCTCCTGCTACCGTTGTAGGAAGGACAGGTTGACGAGGATGGTCCTGTCGGCTTGGCGAGCTCCAGATAGTCTCTCCAGGTTCTGGAGAGGTGATACGGGATTGTATACCAATCTCCGTGGGTGCTGGACTGCAGAATGGTGACATCATACTTTCTGCGGGGGCGACTGTAGTGGCGTCATCGTGGAACGATACGTGCTTTCCGCGTGCAGTCAAGGTCTGCCCTTCAGTAGAACCACTCTCCTTTTGCTCTTCTCTCTCGTCAGAATTTCCTTTCTCGGTGATCTCGCTGCGTGTATTGTCGGTTTGAGATCCTGATTTTCTATGCGCAAGTTGTGAAAGCATGCGCGGCCAGCCATAGAGCATCGCCTTGCGCTTTATACGAATAGATTCTTGGACTTCTTCCGGCTCTATATCAGGTCCCACATAATCCATAGCAATCCATTTGTTCCCCCCTAACGGAAAAAGGGTGACCTAGATAAAGGGCGTTGAAATATGATCCGGATACAAAGATTAAGCGCCGAGCGGCGCTTACCATGAACACAAGAATGAATGCAGATATATATGCAACAGACAGCGTTTGGTCTGTCACTCCGGAAAAAGGAGCAGCTCCCGTGATGCTCATAATGACAGACGTAGCTGGAAAGTGTCAATCATTGATGACAAATAAACGAGGGAGACTTACGGATATCTCCAACATTACCCCATCCACCTGCTACTAAGATTCCATACCGGAACCTGTGTGGAACCCAGAAGAATTGTTTTACAAGCCATGCAGTAGCAATGCCAATTCCCTCATATAGAACGGCAACAAATACAAGTGGACCTAGTATTGTTAGGGAAATGAATACTGATGATCATTGATCAAGTTGAGGGACCGAACCCACCCAACGCGCTAATATTATCACTCGTGAATGCCGGTACAATCTTGGAAAACATAAGACAAGGTAGGGCGATATTGAGCATGACTTGGCCAGCCCCTCGGGCTGCGATAGGCGGAAAGTTATCGGTTTTGGTGATTATAAAACCACACGACACACAAAGCACGCTACATAGAAGGACAAATAAGAATGCAGAACAGATGATATGCGAAATAGTAAAGGGGAGAGAAACATACAGTCGTATCAGAGGTCGACATGAAGCCCAGATCAACCCACCGGCGGAGAGCATCGTAGTATATCGTAAGAGAGATTCGGGTAAAGTATGAGCTCTTTTGGAAGTCGAGGATACATGCGGAACCCCAAAGACTCCGAGGCACCCAGGACGTAAAGTTAGCGACAAGGCCTGAGAGTTTGTGTTGTTTTATGTGAACGGCCACTAAACTCAAAATAAATCATTACTAGTCGAGGGGTCGGGCCGAATTCATGTGCCTTACGGGAAGGAAATACATAATCCGCACCTTTTTATGTTTCATTGATCGTCCGGAATACTCCGGAATAGGTAGGATTTAAATCCAATAGGAGGGCGGCCGAATCACACTGGTAGGACCTGTGGCCCCGAATCCCGCTTACACAAACACCAGGATGAATTTAACATCATACCAAGACAAGATAGGGGCTATGATAATCGAGGGACATGCATAGGTAAAAGATGATAATAAATGTAGACATCTACGAACTGACCAGTTTCTTTGCATCTCTGATTTCATCGACAATACCCCAATCGAATATCATCCTGTCACAACCCCCGGACGTTTTCTGAGAAGCTTCATCCCAACGCATGGCACGTCCAAAGTCAATGATGCGGAAACTCGGAGTATCGCCTAAACGCACAGCTGGGTCGTCTGTTAGGGGTCCTGGTTGAACAAGAACATTTCTAGGAAATAGGGAGTTCTGAGTAAAACCAGCAAGATGGAGGCGGTTGGTTAACGAAAGGATTTCGTTCCTGAATGATAAGGCTATAAGTAGGCCGATCCCATCAAATCGCTAGTCGATAAATTTCGTACTTCTGTTCTCTCTTTAATGTGTGCTGATCAAGGGGCGTTCCACAATCTTCAATAATGAGAATTGGTCTGAACATCGATCCTTCGTCTACCACAACTTTTTCGGCGTCTTTTGTCATTGGGACGTAATAACCAAAAAACTTTGGCACTACCGCATGCACTGGTACAATGCGGTCACCACAAACGGCCTGCTCCAGGTAATTGTACCCAGACCAGTCTTCCATCAAGTGCTTTGGGAAAGCGCAGTATGTTTGAGCTTCGTGACGTAACATCCTGGTGGCATTGAATCCTTGCGAAGCGGCTTTTACTGCAACGGAATAGGGGTGTTTAGACTCGGGAAGCCGAATCGAGCAGCGATAGACAATTGAATGGTGTCCTGTACCCAGAGGCCCACTGAATTCCATTCGTGCAACTCGAAGGTCCGATTTGAGTTCCGTCGTTGCGTCGTCGACTGAACCGAAAGATCCAGCACGGACGGCATCAAGGAAGGCCGGGGGTATATCATCCATATCCCGGTGGGGTTCTGGGCAAAAGCGTATGTACAACTTGGTTCTGTGGCCCTCCTCTTCAGGTCTTGGTTTACCTTGAATTTTGCTAGAAACATCGCTGACGAGAATGATGTCAGGGAAACAGCCTTCCGTGATATGTTCCTGCAATGGAGGGTCGTCTTCCATTTCTTCTTCAGATGACTGCACCCACCGGAGGTTATTGGGAGAAAAGGGCATCTTTATGTAGGACGTCTACTCACAGGCATGCTCTGGGAGTCTGATGAATCCGTGGGTTCAGGCAGTGACCAGGGTAGCAAGATACGTGGGTCCTGTGAGTCCGATTCCCCATTCTTTCCGTTAGCAAGTTTCCCCTTTTCTGTGCGATCTTCGAACTCATCTATCATACTCTTTGACCAAGTGGTGTTGCCCGTTGGAATACAATAAAAGTCGGATTTTTCGCGAGCCCAGATAAGACCGTTTGGTGTCCGTTTTCCAATAGGGGGTATACCAGGATAAGGAGGGCCATCCGGATCTCTTGACCATGTAGGTATAGAACCCATGAGTGATATATTGTTGTTATATAACTTGGAAAGCGTGGATCGTATGCTGCCTACTTGCAGGGAAATGCGAGGCGGCCGAATAGAATGGGTGCGATCCTTTATGATCCTTTATGGATTTGCTAGTGCCTGCGGATGTTTCACTGTCGTGTCTTCCGTGTGTTTCTCATAAATGCCAAAGTCTTGTCTGAACACGAATACCAATAGGGATATGTTGATGGCCGTCATTGTTAACAGTGATTGAGTATAAAGCTTGAGCTTTGATAAGGAATTGGATGTTTGCCCCTATTGATCAGCAGCACCCGAGTCTAGGCCCGAGATCGTATAGAAATATGCTTGCCAAGTCGTTGAGTCAGAGGCCCATGCGTATCGTATTCACGGGTGCCTGTATATGAAGCCCATATAGATATATATGACTCCGCTGGTATACCGCTGCATTGTAACGTTTCAGAACAACGTCAAAACACGACACACCTACTTAATGGATATCTAGAACACAATTTATACCTGAACTCTGAAGCTGGGATCCTTCATCCTCCTCTGTTGTTTGAACGTAACGGGTTCAACTATACACGTATCCCATTATTACAAGTGAGATTCTCTAAACTAAGGCTCAGTCTTTCCAGCTTACCACCAGATCAGTTCTTTTCCACAATGGATCCATATATAATTGAACTCTCGACTCCCACCGTCTCGACTTATCTTGCACTCCGTCGCTCGGCCGGATTAAGCCCCAAAAGCGAGGCGGGTGCCGCGATTGGACTAAAGAACTCACTTTTTTCCGTGCAAGTGATTCTTGATGATAGGACCGTTGGAATGGGTCGTGTAGTGGGAGATGGAGGGTGCTTCTTTTCAGTTGTAGATATCGCCGTGGAACCATCACATCAAGGCAAAGGGTTGGGAAAGGCAATCATGGGCGAAATTAAGAAGTGGGTTGATGAGAATGTACCGGCATCGGGGCATGTTAGCTTGCTGGCAGATGGGCAGGCGCAGTTGCTGTATGAAAAGTTTGGATTCAAGCTTACGGCGCCTGTGAGTGTGGGGATGGCGTTGCCAGTGCAACACTGAGTTGAACAGGACTTGGAGTCAGGTGTACGTCTTGGAAACAAATCCCCGAAAAAAAGTGAAGCATTCTGGTTTGCAAAATATACTAATTATCTGGACTAAGTTCTTTTGAGTGTCTCTGTGCTGCGCACAATGTACCATGCCGAGTCGGATGGGCACAAAGAGCAAAATGGCTGCTTACGTCAGTTGAATATTTCTTGTTTCTACTACCAGCACAGCACCTCCTGTCGCTCAAGTGCCACAGTTCATGGCAAGTACCATGAAAAGGCATGCGTCAAGGTCCCCCGCAGGCGAGAGGTCTCTGAAGAAACGATTGGCAACCTCTTCTCCCGAAGAAGGCGAACTTGACGATGCTCATACACTTCCGCCACCATCATTCTTACCTGCATCTTTACCTCAAAAACCCGTCACGGCCAAAGTCAAAGTTCCTTTTCCTTTTAAAAAGAAAGATGCGAGACCCGGTTCGACTTCAACATCAGCGATAGGAGAATCCAAGGATCTTAGTAATCCCGTAGTATATGAACGGTCTGAAGAGGACGAGAGGCGAATTCGCGAGAACGAGCTCAAACGGAAAGGTGGACGTAATGTCAAGGGGAAGCCTTCAGATCACTGGGAACCTAGCTATGACACGTCGAGACACCCCCCTCCACATAGAGACTATCACAGAGCCCGTGACCGAGGGAGGTCACCGCCTTCTTCGTATTCACCCTCACGCTCTCCGACTTCACCTCCTTCATCAAATCAACGCGAGAAGCATAGGCTTCCTGCACCCCGCTCACCTGAAGCCACTTTCAGCCCCCCACGACGAGATTATGGTATGGACAGAATGAGGGACCGCGGCAGGGACCGAGGGGCATGGGACAGGGATAGAGATAGAGAGCTGAGGCGCTACGATGAAGATTCCCGACACTATCCAAAGGAGCGGACCTTATCAGACAACGGAGACCGTCATTATCGTCCTTCCCAACATCCGCCAAATGACTATCGTAGAGACGACCGACAGTGGACTCGCAGGGATGATGTAGACCGAAGGAATAACAGACGAGATGACCGTATACAGGACTATGATCGGGACCATGATCGCCCAAGACGACTAGACAGTTACCGTCCTTCCTCACCTGGGCCTTCAACTCGTTCTGGACCACTATCCCCACCTTTACCACCACCTTTACCGCCGCCGCCACCCTCACTACCGCATGCTCCCGCTCGAAAGTCTGACTCTACGTCTTCAGTAGTTTCAACGCCACCTCCACCCCCATGGTCTCCACCGCCTCCACCTCCTCCAGACGCCCGTTTGCTTAAAGACCAAACTTTGCCATCACAGCATGCCACTGTTAGTATAGCCATGAAGCGCCCCGGGGCACCGAAAGATGTGCACTCTCCGCCCTCAATGGCACTTCCCAAGCTAGAAACGGTTGATGTTGCTGAGATACCGCAGCCCGAACGAAAAGAACCTGAACCTCCGAAGCCGAGGCTCGTCAGGAAACGTGATCCAGTACGACGAACGAGGAAGGAGGAAGTAGAAATATATGGACGTGCCTTTGAAGGCTGTGGGATGCAAGCTGATTATGAGGTCACGACGAAGTTGGGAGAAGGTACTTTCGGGTGAGTGATATAACGCCGTTCGATGCATTCACTAGAATGTGTCTTGTGCCAACAGAGAGGTGCATAAAGCCATTCATAAGTCAACTGGAAAAGCCGTTGCCTTGAAGCGTATTCTTATGCACAACGAGAAGGAAGGAATGCCCGTAACAGCCCTTCGGGAGATCAAAATTCTTAAGGCCTTGAAACATCCATGTATCGTGGAGATATTAGATATGTTTGTGGTACGAAGTAAGTTGAAGGTTATATCTACCTGTGTGGCTCTTTCGTGGATTTTACAACACCTTACAGGTAGCAGCAATGATCCTCTTTCTGTGTATATGGTCTTTCCATACATGGATCATGATCTTGCAGGCCTCCTAGAGAACGAGCGCGTCAAATTACAACCGAGTCATATTAAACTCTACATGAAACAATTACTGGAAGGGACGGAATACATGCATCGGGTGGGTTAACTCGTGTCCATCACCACGTTCATATTTAGCTCATCCGTCTAGCATAGAATCACATTCTCCATCGTGATATGAAAGCTGCCAACTTGCTGATATCCAATTCTGGCACGTTGAAAATTGCTGATTTCGGTCTTGCCCGTGCTTTTGATGCTAACATCTCGCGCGGGGGTGGTGACTCACGAGGGAAAGAACGCAAGTATACGAATTGTGTTGTTACGCGATGGTACCGTCCACCGGAGTTGTTACTAGGTGCACGACAATATGGCGGTGAAGTTGATCTTTGGGGTATCGGGTTTGTCCTCACCTTTCGGATCCCTCAAATAAAAAATAGAGCGTTAACATTTTATTTTGTGTAGATGTGTACTCGGTGAAATGTTTTCGCGGAGACCAATCTTGCCAGGTAATTCAGATTTGGATCAACTCGAAAAGATCTGGCAGTTGTGTGGGACACCTAACCAACACACCTGGCCCAACCACGACGCGTTACCTGGCTGCGAAGGTGTCATCCGTTTTAGCGTCAATCACTCGAGGAGACTGAAGCAGACATATGAAAGGTTGGTGGACCTGAGCCCCTGCTTTTTTTAGCCAGATGGCTGACCAGCGGCCGATCTGGACCTCTGCCTTCATCAGCGTTGGACCAGAGACCTGCGACTTGCTGGACAGGCTGTTGACGTGTAACCCGAGAGAGCGCATCACGGCATCGCAAGCGCTCGACCATGATTATTTCTGGACCGACCCGCTGCCCGCAGATCCGAAGACGCAAGTGTTCCATCTTCATTGCCTTGGCAATATTCTTAACTTCAAAATCTTCTTTTACAGGCTACCTTCTTATGAAGCGTCCCACGAATTTGACAAGCGCGGCCATCGAAACCAACAACCACCGCCTGGCGGCCCGCCAATTGCGCCGCAGATAGACGGGCATGGAAGACCCCCACACCTTCCTCCAGGCGGACGTGGACCTCCCCCCCATGGTATGCACAATCGGGGCCACCCCCCACCGATGTTCCGAAATATGCCTCACGCTGGGCCCCCTCCACCGCGATTCCACCCTCCTCCCCCTCCACCTGGCGGCATTCCTCCACCCCCGGGACTTATTCCTCACGGCCACAACCCTCCACCTTATCCATATAACGCCCGCCCCGGCCCCTCCTACGGAGGACGTGGACATCAACCATATAATCGCGCTCCTGGCCCTGGTCCTGGTCCTCACCGGCAAGATAGACGAGAGCCCCGGAATCAGAGGCCTTCTAATCTCCCACCGCGACCCGTGGCGCCTCAAGGCTCTAATAACCCTGCTGCGAACCCTGGGAAGCGGGTAGACCCCCCTAATAAACAAGCAGAGGGCGGGGAACTCAATTATGGATAGACATCAGCATTACTTCAGTGTATCGGGTTCTAGGTCTTTGTATTCTTACTTTTGCATATGTGGTACATTGGTATTAGTTGCAACTATAATCATCCTATCCACTACTTAGTACTTCAGAGTAAGCGACAGACCATGTAGTATAACTCCTCTTACCGTTTACATAAGCACGCCACGAACAAACCACGAAGCTCAGCCTTGCTGTATCGGCTCACTGACTCCTGGACAGTTCTGGACTCAACTACCATAATGTTACACTCCGCAACTACATTGCCTCCAGGGATCGAAGGGAGTTGGAGTCATATATCCAGCGATAGCAATGACCAAGCAGTGTGGATGCCTTTCGGTCAACGAAAATATTATACGAACGCGTTCATTGTGTGTAATGGAAAGGTTTGTCATCCCCGATTGCACTCCTCCGCCCTAGAAAACCATGCCGATTGAGAGACACGCGTCTGAAGCTGCTATTGGGATACAAAAAACGAGGATTCGGGCGCTTCAAGTGCGAGAACAGCGAACGTTTCTGACTAGCTAAAGGCTTACCCCCTAGCGCTACGGTATAGATACAATGGCTTTGGTGTGTGTCATGGTGTTAATAGGTCATGGGAGACCACATTTCGCTGATTGATATACCCAGGCGGAAAGGTCGAAGAAGGGGAAATCTCACTAGAAGCTGCTTCACGTGAACTAGCGGTACGTCCCAAACCCCGCAAAATCAGTTGCATCTGATGTGAACCCTAGGAAGAAGCTGGTATAACAGCACCTTTAGTACATGCTGGGAGCTTGCTCTTCCTTAGTGAAGGCTCCGATCACGCGTTTCACATCGACATATATCGTGCCGACCAATACTCCGGTACCATTGTCGAGTAAGGTTCAAGTCTACAGTCGGGTATCACTGACTTTCTATGATTCCTCCAGGAGCGATGAAATGCGACCTCAATGGTTTTCTCTCTCAGAAGATATTGATTTCCCCCCAATCCCTTGGGATGAGATGTGGGATACGGACAGATATTGGCTTCCTCTCCTGATCTCTAAAAAACCTTTTACCGGGAGAGCAGATTTTAAACGAGATGGAGAAGTCTTCATCCCTCATAAATGGTGGTATGGCCTTGCTAGTTCATGATCGTCGTTAAAACGATCCATCCGTATATGGATCGCACTGGTTTTTATGTGCCTACCGTGTTACAAAATACTACCAACCTTTCTATATCCAGTGAAATCCACACTTCTATGATGATCCCATCATTGTCGCCGGCACACCTCCTACGCTATATCTTGGCAAATGCCCTCGATGATCGGCATGATCCCGAGAATGCCATCTGTCGCTATCTTGCAAGCCCATAAGATTTATTTATTTTTGTAAGCCCGAAAGTACCGTTTTGTCACAGGTCAAATATGCTTCGACACCAAGCCTATTAACCTCGTGGCAGCGGAGCCCGAGAACACTCTAGCGAGTAAATTATATATACATTCGACGACTTTTGACGTCCGACGCCCAAGTGCACACACTCTGGCCCGAAGGCTGGTGGTAGGCGTGCCGACCTTTCCTACAGGAGCCGCCACCTCGCACTCGGAGCAGTATATGGACATTCAGCGCGATCAGCCAGGTGTGCTCTAGCCGTATTATCCCCTTCTCTCACTAGTCATTGTTAAGTTTAGTGCTGAGACTCCATCACAACATTTCCTTGATAACCATCATTTATTTATAACCGTCCGTCATAAAACGTTGCATCGTAATCCAGCATCATATAAGGATACGCCTGGCTTCTGGTTGACATGCCCCTCCGATTATGAGCTCCTCCATTACAATAGCGATTGTGTCACTCTTTGTGGAAGCTGTTCTTTATGGTGAGTGCCGTTATTCAGTCAGTTCCCGCCCACCAACCTTAGCCTAAGTCACACAGGGATATTTATTTTGTTATTTGCACTCTCTGCTTTCGCCCTACTCAGGAAGCGGCGACACCCATCCGGAACCAATAAGCCGATATTAGCTGCTTCACTGATCATGTTCATCCTTGGGACTACTGTACGTTCATCATTTCTACTAGATACACAAAAGAACCAACATCTACCAGCATCTCGGGATTGCTCTGCGCAGGTTTCTGGATGCGTTACTTCACACCTCTAACCCCGAGCAGTCTTTAAGTATGGTCAACAACCCATTGTTTATCGCGAAAACAGCCATATACATCATGCAAACGTTAGTTGGAGATGCATTTGTGGTAAAAACCTATTTCGGACTTGTACATTTTTGACTAACGCGTCGCGGTGCTCTAGCTTTATCGCCTTTACTTGGTTTGGAATGGCGACAGGCGCATATGGTGCCCGATCTTTCTCTGCTACATTGCCAATATAGGTAAGATATTAACTGGTAATCCTTATATAGTTTCTCGATTTTGCTGAGTTAGTTCCTTAGTTACCGCAATCGGCTCTCTTCAGGCCGCCGCGCGGGTCACCTTGGACACAACCCCCTTCGCCAACGATGTGCGACAGTGGGTCATAGCCTTCTTCGCCCTAACTCTATTCACGAGTTTCTCCTGTACATGCAAGTGCCCCAACGAGTAACGTTATCGTGTGCATTCTGATATCCTCCCATCTAGCACTCATCGCCGCCCGTATCTGGTGGATGTATAGGAAGGTCACTATCCTTACAGGGAGCAAGAAGTATCTCCCAACTATGGCTACGATCATTGAATCTGGGTGTATATATTCCATCTCTGTGATTGCCCTTTTGGTATTGTATACGACGAACAGCATTTCTCAAGAAATCATGAACGACGCTGTGAGGCTATGTTCACCATTTTGTTATTGCAGCTACTAACTTTACCGTCATTTTGTTTTCCATAGATCACACAAATCATTGTATTTCATTCCATGCTATTCTATTCTCTTTCAATAACATAGGGGATACAGGGGGTTACTTTTTCACTCATCACTGTTCGCGTAGGGCTGGGTTCGTCATTCGACCCGGGACAAACGAACACCCAGTCAACACTTGGCGCTATATGCGCCACCCGGCGCTTCACGGTCAATGACCTTGTTGTAACGAACCCCACCTCAAACACCCCCACTGCGGATCACCCACAACTTCCTCCGGGGGATGGCATTTACCTCACTAATTTGAAATCTTCAGACTCAAGCCATCAACAAAAATAATTGTCGGTCAGGAAGATTGAGGGCAGAGTTTTGTGATTTTCAGCGAGCCACGCTAGAGGGAATCCCCAGGCCAGTTGATTCGTGTGCTCCAAGGGCGATACTATGTAATTTCGGTCCATAGGTG
>CEMJ01394371.1:30510-46416 GCA_900068955.1 Clitocybe nebularis | reverse complement strand
ACTTCCGTCCTTGTAGGAGGAAATAGATATCTTCCGGCTATGGCTATTGTTGTTGAGTCTGGGTCTATATATCCTGCCTGCCTGGTCATCCTTTTAGCATTGTATGCAAGTGGGAGCCTTGTTGAGAATATTGTTCTCGATGCCGTAAGACCGTACCCATTCCCTTGCACTCCCTCGGTACTAATTTCCCCATCTTGGGATTCATCTCAGCTTACACAGATTATCGTATGGTATTTCTTGCGTTACCACATCCTTTTAATTGACATTGAGACATAGGGGATTGTTTTNTCCCTCATTATTGTTCGTGTCGGGCTTGGTTTGTCAACCAATCCTGAAAAAACAATCACACCTTTACAATTTGCCGCCGCTATCTATGGCACCGGCTCATCTGGTGCTGCCGTTGACACTATCGTTTAGCACGGCCTCCCTCAGATACTTCCGCCACAAGCAACTCCGGGATTCCTATAGGTGATGGTACACAAAGCTTTAGAGGGCTTTCTCTGACCTGAAAGAGGAGGATGCCGGGTACGATAGATACTCGATGTAACTGTTTTGTGCGGGGATAACAAGCACCGCCCCTATTCAATATGTTTACCGTCTAGGAAATCCGGGGCTAATGCTGCGGAGCCAAAGAAGATTCGAACAATTCCCTACCCGTGAAAGTGCCGAGTAATGGTATCTAAAGTTATCCGCTCATCTTTGCGCGATCAATGATATAGTAGGAGGTTGAAATATTGTACCCCATACCATCATGACTCACGGGCTTCGTTCAGTCGCTCAGCCAATTTCCGTCGCTCCTCACGATCTTAAGCCAAACCGCTGGGATACTTAAATACATGTATGACTAACATACAGATACTCGTCGGTGATCGATCCATCATGGCCAGTGTCCATTTCGGATTCGGGAAGAAAAAGATGATCTATGCTATATTTACAGAACTTAAGAAGATTGCATCTAAATCAGCATCCACATTGGATTGTCAATCAATTTGGGAGCACACTAGTATGGACTTATGATTATCAATTCATACACCGGGCTCGACACCTTCGTTGAAATAAAGACTGCCCTGGGTTCAGATGGACTCATCTTTCAAATCATGACAATCACCACCAGCACCGTGACGATTGTATCCCTCTTTGTGGAAGCGGTCTTGTACGGTGAGCACCTCGTTTTACTTACCTCTCACCCATTCAGTGGTTTTACCAATACACTTAGGAATTTTTGTACCACTGTTTGTGCTCTCTACCTTCGTTCTATTAAGGAAAGAGCGGCGCCGTCTGTGTGGCGTAAACAAGCCGATGTTAGCTGCCTCACTGACCATGTTTGTCCTCGGCACGGTCGTAGGTTCGTTTTCCTTACAAGTATGACGACTGTTTAAAACTATACACCAGCATCTTGGTGTTGGTCTGCGTTGGGCGATGGAAGCATTTCTCCGCACTTCTGACCCTGACACTTACTCGGAAAGGGTTAATAACATGTTCTATGTAATAAGGGCTGCCACGTATAGTACACAGACATTGGTTGGAGATGGCTTTGTTGTGAGGGCAACCGACTTTATGGACCGTTCTGTTATTTTGCTAACGCACCTCATTCTAGATATATCGTCTCTATTTGGTCTGGAACGGCGGTAGGCGTGTGTATGTCCCTATCTTTATCTGCTTCATTACTAGTATTGGTAAGGTGTCGATCCAGATACTGAGCCATAATTTTACTGAGCCAAAGCGCTATGAATAGGCGTCGCTATCGGCGCTCTCCAGGGCTTCGCGCGGGCCTCTTCGAACGCGACCGCCTTTACTGGTGACTTACAAGAATGGCTCGTTTCTTTATTTGTTCTGACTCTGTTCACAAATCTTTATTGTACACGTGAGGATCCGACCCGGTGGTCGTTCCAAGTACTTTCTGATGTTCTCTCTCTTAGTACTCATTGCTGCCCGTCTTTGGTGGATGCATCGGCAAATTTCCGTCGTCGTAGAAGGAAAAGAGTATCATCCAGCTATGATCATTATTATTGAGTCGGGCTCTATATATTCTGTCTGTCTGGTCATCCTTTTGGCATTATATGGGAGCGGGACCCCCGCCGACCTTATCATTATCGATGCTGTAAGTCGGTATCTATTTCTTTGTGCTCCCTCGGTGCTGAATTCCTCATCTTGTAATTCATCTCAGCTCACACAGATTATTGTATGGTATTACTTACATTACCGTGCCCTTTTAATTGACATTTAAGGCATAGGGGATTGTTTTCTCCCTGATTATCGTTCACGTCGGGCTTGGTTTATCAACCAATCCTCCTGGAAAAACAAGCACCCCTTTGCATTTTGCTGCTGCCATCTATGGTACTGGCCCACCTGGTGCTACTATTGACGGTCTTGTCCCAGCACGGCCTACCTTAAACATTTCCAGTGCAGGCAGGGCCCTGTCTCTCATAGGCGACGACGCCTATCTAGGCAAAGATCCGGAGGACCATCTCTGACCCAAAAGAGGAGAGCGCTAGGTTGGATAGACACTCGATGTAGCTATTTTGTACAATTTATCCAATATGCAACATTGACTTAGAGATTAACTAGTATTTGCCAATGCACCTTCCAAGATATTCAAAGCTGATGCTGCGGAGCCCCAAGAAGATTGGTAACCATATCCGGAATGGCTGTCGAAGGAATATGTTACCAAAAAGACGAGGATAGGATTAGAATTCACATACCCATAGTTGTGCACGATAGGTATTCTGCCTTCACTACCTATAGTATTGGCCCACTCCAGCTCCAACCTGATCCCGCCCTTCCTTGCCGGCCTAAGACCACACCCTTCTTCAATCACGATCGATAATAAATCATCTACAGTGGGCTTGCGTATAGCACGGATTTCAGGCGGTGCAAGCTCTGGACATAGAACAAAGACGCGTTCCAGTATGTCACGGGTCGTCTCCGGTCGAGGACAAGGATACCTGGCATTTTAGTCAGTCAAGACTCAAGATTATACGGTTGAAGAGGAGAAAACAATACCAATCATTGTCACCTTTTGTTCCACCAACAATCACCTATATAAGTCATGGTATTGATATTCAAGCAATCAAACATGACACGGGGAGTACTCACGTCCCCACGTCTCCGAGGAATCACGTATGTCCATGATCCTTTCCTAGAACTGATAGTCCTTCCGGATCGCACCCACGGTGCCCTCAAAAGTACTGTTTGTCCTCGGATAGGAAACATATTTTTGTCCTCAACGCCCCCCAGCGTACGTGCTCCCAGACCTACACAAACAACGATTGCATCGGGAGGCCTTGGCCCCTCACGACTCCTTGTGAAAGGGTGCGTGCCACCTTCCACTAATGTATTGATATGCTGGACCGACCCGCGCACGACGGAACCTCCGGTAGCCAATAGGCGACTCAACAAATAATTCAAGTATACTGGCGTGTCGACGGAAATAGTACTGAATGATATTCCGTGGACCGCCCCCTTGTGTACCCATGCATCGGGTGGAATCACTTTAAACTTAATGCCCAGATTGAAGTGAGAAAATGTCAGTAGCGTATGCAAACTCACATCAGGCATAACTTCCAATGGATCGGGCTGTTTCTTTTCCTCATAGTAGTACTCCTCCTGGTGCATACGATGGAAACAACCCTCCGCAGGGCCACCAGGTGCGGATAACTTCCACATGACATCGAAAGTCTCCCGATCCATCTCTTGAGAAGAGGTGACGATCGTGACCAGGATACTATCAAGTACTCACTTTGCTGTCTCAAGTCATCACCGGCAAGACTCACATGATGAGCGCCCTGTAGGACATTACTGGAAAATCCTAGGCTAATCACAACGGCCACTTACTGCCCAATGACTGGTGTACTTAATAGTTTTAGGATCGCTTGGTAGGACTTCGGAGACAATGGTGACATGATACCCTCCTTTCTCTTGGATTTTGAGAGCAGTTGTGAGGCCAATAACGCCTGGAGTAACGGTGTGAACTCGATTCTTGCAGCGTGTCCAAAAGTTTCATACCAGCACCGAGCACAATCACCTCCTTGAGTTGCTTATCTTGGGTCATCGTAGAAGTAAAGGATGCTCCTTCAGGGTCGCTGATTTTCACCCTTCAAGCTTCAAGTTTTATATGAAGTGCGGTCGGGGACTAGTTTCCGATTTCCTCCACTTCCCAGAGCATTGGTTGCAGACACCTGTCGGCCGCTGAGATCCTCCTGTTGTGGCCGAGCTTCCGATGATGTCCTGGGAATTTGAGCAATATCGTTTTCCTGGAAGAAGGCCAAGGTCATCTGAACGTTAGATAGACACCCGTCGTCCTGGCATCCCATGCGGTCCGCTCGTGTAATCACCAAATTGACCAAAATAAGTCACGGAATTAGAATTTATGATCCGTAGTAGCATTTGAGAATCGCGAAATTATCAGTACGTAGGAGGAGGTAGGAGGGGCTTGGCTGTAGATTCGAAATAGTGGAGTTCGGTAAACTCGTCAATAGGGGTAATAAGCAGGTTCGGGTGTTTTGAGTGGTCAGGTGCTCTAGATCATCCCCTCATTGTACTCCCACATCAAACCGTAAAATACAATATCCATTGGAATTCATTCCGCCTCTATTCCTTGCCACACTTTCCACTTTAGCGTCGCCTAGTCTTTTCCGACTACACCCTCATTAAGTGCGCCCTCAAGGAGCCGCAAAGCGATGTTGGCAGAGCCCCAAGAAGACTGGAATCCGTAGCCTCCGTGACTGATTATCAAGTGGTGTCAATGAAATTAATAGATGATCGAAATTAAACGTACCCATAGTTGTACACAACAGGGACCTGGAGTCCGGTGTTCCCTGCCTCGAGCCGTTCTACTTCTAAGCGAATACCGCCTTTCCTTGCAGGTCTTAATCCACATCCTTCTTCAATAATGATCGGAAGAACGTCCTCGATGGTAGGCGTCCGTTTGGCACGGACTTCTGGAGGTGCTAATTCTGGGCATATCGCAAATGCTCGCTCCAGAATATTGCGTGTGGTTTCAGGGCGGGGAAGGGGATACCTATTAGAAATTCATTACAGTCATATGAATTTCTATATGAGTTAGACTCACCAATCGTCCACTCCTACGGTACCACCAATAATGACCTGTAAGTAATCACTTGAGTGACGAAATAGCATTAGAATACTAGTGAAATTAGACAAACATCGCCACTTCTCCTTGGAATGATGTATGTCCACGTTCCATCCTCTTCACCAAGGGTCCTTCCAAAGTCGATCCAGGGCGCCCTGAGTAGTACTGTCTGGCCACGTAATGGATAGACGTCCCGATCTTCTACACCACCAAGGAATCGCGTGCCGATTCCGGTGCAGACAACAACAGCGTCGGGTGGCGTTGATTGCTTTCCGGAAGCCGAGAAGGTCCTCGCGCCACCTTCGACTACTTCACTGAGGTGTTGCACTGATCCTTTGAGAATCGTTCCTCCACTCCCAATGAAGCGCGAAACCAGGTAGTTTAGATATACTGGTGTATCGATGGTGACAGTGCTGAAGATCGATCCATATACGACGTTAGGCGGAAGGGTGTCCTTTGCCAATAACTTGTACTAAAAAAATGCTTAGGATCAGGAAAGGGATGAGGTTTGAATCATCACCTACATCCGGCATGAGCTCCAAAGATGGCTTAGAGCTCAGATCGCAGTAGTATTCCGTCTGTGGGAGCCGCATAAAGCATTTCTCGGCGTCGCTGCCTGGTTTGGAGAGTTCCCACATCACATTAAAGGTGTCGAGGTCCATTTCTAGAAATGAACGTATGAGATATAAGGAGCAGTTTGGAGAGCATAATGGCTACTTTGCTGCCTCTCATCCTCGGTCATATTCAATACATGGTGTGCACCCTGCGCCGGAGTTAGCCCACCATGTTGTCCATAAGTTGCCGGAACTCACAGCCCAATGACTGGTGTATTTGATGTTTTTTGGGTCACTTGGTAGAACCTCTGCAACGATGGTAACCTGGTATCCACCCCGTTCTTGAATTGCCACCGCAGTTGTAAGTCCAACGACACCTAGCCAGGTAGAATATTTAGTATTTGGACAGTGCAAGATTCACGCTAAAACTCACCAGCACCAATTACAACAACTTTCTTAAACTCCTGAACGTTTCCGCTGGCCATTTATGGACGCCTTGAGGGAAATTTTGGCAAGTTATACCTCGACCTTAAAAGTGGGGACGATGCCTGGATGAAGCTATACTGTATATATTATAGGAAGGCGTCGGAATGGGCGGATCTCGCTCGATCGGACCGGATTTGGAATACCGATCATATTTACCCTTGTTTAGCTAAGGCCTCGAGGACAACCTCACTTCTCGACACGTCTAGGCTCCTGTCAGGCTCTAGCCATGGTGGGAGGAAATCACCAGGAGTTCCAAAGTTTTCGGGGGCTACGATCCGGGGTATATAATAAGTCCATAAAATTATGTCTGATAAGTGCGTGTACGATAATGAAGTTGGGTTTGTATTGGTTAGATACTTGATATAAATGGCTTCGAGTTCAAGCACCTTGGCGGTATCTATTCGCTCTTATCAGAGTCCGACTCAGCAAGCTCCTCCTTTCCATTCACTTTCCCTGTGACAGTCTTCATCTTACTTAGCCTTTTTGCCCTTGCAAAAAGCCCTACTTCTTTATCTCGGATAAAGTTGATGGTGACCATTGGCCATGACGGGTGGGATGGAATGGTATCGTAGAACTCCGGTGCCAGCGCTCGGAGTGCAGGGAGGCGCGTCCATGGAATTGAAGGAAAGTCATGATGCTCATTGTGATATCCAACCTAGACATCATTGCATCGTTAGTACTTGCATTGGGGATATACAGAGGATTCAGCAACATACGTTGTATGCCAGTATATTAAGCCACCCATAGTAACTAAACGTCTCTTGCTCCATCCCGTCCCAAAGGTAGTGTTCAGCAATAAAGTGACCAGCACAGGGATGGAGGCTACCAGCAAAGAAACTGCTGGCGATAAGGTATATAAGTGGCCGGGCGCCAAAGTTCGTGACGAGGATATAATTGAAGACGAGCTGAACGGCAATGTTGAGGAGATGCCAGCGCGTCAGGCGTTGTGATCGCACAAACGTGGGGCGTAGCGCATAAAAGAGGATCTGGAATGTTCTGTTTTTCACACGGCAGGTAAGCAAGGGGTTGGGAGTGAGAGTGGGAGAAAGGACTGACGCGAAGAAAACTTTTCCAAGAACATTGTTGAGGCAAAGAAGTTCAAGACGTGTAGGGAGGTCAGTATCTATTCCATCCTGTCCAAGGAATTTATGATGCTCTATGTGGTATCCCTATCATTCATGGTAAATAATCTCTTCTTTGTGAGGCTGGAAGGACTTACTTTGAAAGCAGCAGAGTACGGGATTCCGATGGGGAGATTCGCAAAGATAGCCAGAAGCTTATTCGGAGCGACACCTCTGAACCCTAGGTTATGGGTTATCTCGTGGATAGCGAGGAAGAGATTATGGTTGGCCGTTCCACCGATTGCGTAGGCGCAGAATATAAAGAGTGGAGAGAGTGGTGCGGTATGACGAAGTGCGATGGCAGTTCCAATTTGGATTGCAACAACCAAAAGGACGACGTATTTGGTCAGGGGTTCATATCCCATTAATTTTGTTACCTGAACGAGATGATTAGCCTCAATTAGGGAACAGGGTCATGTAGGGCGGCGTCAGGTCAAATCGGGTTGGCTCCAAAAGTTCCGGGAGAGCATTGCGAAGACACATGACACGTACCTCCGGGTGCGCTTTCATGATTGCCATCCTTCTTGTCCGGTGTGGCTCCTCCGTCATTAACCATAGAAATTCGGAGGGATCCTGCGGAGGGGCCGGGTATGCACTGGCGTCTGTATCACCATTAGGAAGAAAGGTCCGTCTAGGTGACCGCTTTCCATCGGAGAGGGATTCTGCTCCCCCGAACAGGCTGAAGTCTGCAAACGACAAACAGTAAATATCAAACCTTGTGCTCAAAAATATAATACTTGCTGATTGACATTGAGAATTGGAATGTACAATCCCTTCAAAGCGCTGTTGGCTTGCGTTGTGAATTCGAAGAATCGAATGTGTGAATAATTTCGACGGGTGTAACCATTTTTTGAAGTGATCAATATTTATTACGTAAGTTAGTTATTCGCGTGAAGATTGTGATTGCTTCTACTGCTCCTCTTGTCCATCTTGGAGAAGTCCTTTGAAGAATCAATGAGATCCGATATTATCGTTCGATAAATTACATTTCTACGCTAAAGTGTATGCGTTAACACCGATAATGGAGCCTGCAATTTATCAGACCACAAAAGTTCACGTGATGAACAGAAATGGGCTGATCAGACCACTCTGAACGTTCCTCGCTCATCATTCTTTGCCTCCGACCACCATCTCTATTACTGCGATCTATCGCTGAGGCCTCTACAATGGACTTTTCAGCGCCGTCTCCGGAGTCGTCTAGCTCAGATTCACGCTCATCGTACTCACCGCGTTTTATGACCGACTTAGGGCTTGACCCCTCTGATCCATTAAATCTTTTGCTCCATAATTCTTCTCAGTCTGGAAGCGGCGACTCGTCTATGGAGGAATCTTCTTGTGAAGGCGCTAGCCCTCCAGATTGGTCCCAGTTATCTGCACTTTGGCCAGAAAGTGATCTAGGACAGACGAAGCCGTTTTCAGACGTGATGGACTTTGGCAACTTATCATCCCTACCCATGGATATGGATTTCAATCCATCCATGTCCATTGAACCGAGCGCACTCAATTTCGACCCTATGAAATTCAGCATCAACTATCCTTACGATGAACACAATACATCCTATTCTAATGACCTGCTTGCGCCCCAGTTTCCATTCACATTCCAGTCGCCATACAGCGGAAGTGACCTGTCTTCCTCCAATGCATCGCCCCAGCTGTCTACACAGGGGCGCAGACTGAGTGCTGCATCATCCCCATCCTTTTCGGGAGATTCACTGTCCCCTGCCCCGGAGCCCGCCCCAAGCCCCGCATCAAACTACTCCAATACCATGGCTCAATCCTTCACGAGCAACTCTTCTCAGAGACCTAGTGATGCGATAGTCGAGCTCGCGGAAAGAGTACGTCAAGCAGCAGGTGTCATGCTCGCGCTCCCTATGAGTGCCCAACTCCAAGCTCTCGAGATGAATCAACAAGCCGCCGCCGCAGGTAAGCCGTAGTTAATTTCCCCACACGAATTCGCCTCACCATTCTTTGTTCACCCCAGCGACATTAAACACACCTACTATCGTACCCAAACTCCCCATACCTCGACTTCCGCGACACATATCTCAATCAATAAAATCTACATCTACACTATCCTCGGCAGCTTCCACTCCACCCCCGTCGACCCCATCTCCTCCCCCAGTCATCACCCCCACATCTGCGTCGGGTCAGGCCACGCCGAGCATGACTCAAGCTGCCCTTCCTCGACCCAAAACAAGCCACACTACTATAGAACGGAGATATCGCACGAACCTCAATGCACGAATCCAAAGCCTGCGCATGGCAGTACCTGCGCTGCGTGTCGTCGAAGATCGTGATGGGGGTAAAAAGAAGGCCCCGAACAAAGTCCTTGTTACCACTGATGGCGTAAAACTTGAAGGGAACCCTCAGGGTATCGTGAGTGCCGATGGCGTGCTAGATGTTATCGACGAACGCGGTTTTGTGGACGGTGTCAAAGTTGCTCGCAAGTGTAGCAAGGCCAACGTACTAGGCAAAGCAGTCGAATACATTCGTGTTCTGAAGAAACGCGAGAACCGCCTCAAGGCGGAGCAATCTGGTCTCAGGTCCTTGATCTCGGGCCTGGTGGGTGGACCAGCGTTGCTGAGGGAATGGGAGCGGGAGTGGAAAGAAAAGTTTGGCGGTGCTGAGAAGGATGAGGTGGAGGGTGAAATGGAAGCAGAGCCAGATGAAGATGACAGTGACGAAGAGCAGGATGATATGGACGAAGAGGGTGGGAGGAAGAGGAAGAGAGGAAAGACGGCTGCTGTACCAGGAGTGAAAAAAGAAAAGGCGGACAAGGAGAAGAAGCCTACTCAAGACCCCAACGGCACCGCTCCCGAGAAGAGAAAGAGAGGACGGCCGAGAAAGATAATCCCCGTCGTGCCACCCACCTCTCTTTTAGAGAACCATGATCAACTAATGGAACCTTCGGCCATGGTCCAACCAGGCGCTGCTGTAACACACGAGTATAGCCAACCACAACAATATCTCTTGGCGACATTTGCATTGTTTTCCTTCTTCAACTCACCTCTTACATCTTCATCTTCATCGTCCTCTTCCCACACCCACTCCGGAGCTGTTCTAAATGCTCCGAGAGTGCTAGCTAGTCGGGAATCATGGGGGATGACAGAGTATACCCAGATGATCCATCTCCTCATTTCGATCATGGTCCTTCTCAGCTTTGTTTCTAGCTGGATTGGGTTTGGCTTCGGGTTTGGGGGAAGAAACCTGCCCTCGATCGGATGGCGTCATATTATGAAGAAGCAGAAGAGGAGTAAAGCGGATTGGATCAAGCTGGGCGAGGAATGTATTTTTGCAGGTATGTTCTCTGCTTTTTTACTCCTCTCCATATCAATAACCGTTTATATTCCAAGAACCTAAACAAGACGTGTCATCATATACCCGGATCCAGATATACCACCATATCTCATCTTCGGCTGGTGTTGGGGCTCAAGAATTATCAACGGCAGCAATGGTGCTATACGGTGCCGAGGGCATGGCTGGAGGAATCGCGAGAGCCAAGGCTAGATCTGTTTGGGCCGCTGCCGCCGCAAAAGCTTCCCTCAAGGGAGGTGCAACCGTCCACGAGAAGATGGTGCTAGAAGAAATGAGCATCGATAAGGCTGTCGAGCATCTCACCGAGACTTTCATTCTGGCCGAGGGCAAGAGTCAATCACCGATGCAGATCTTAGCCAGCACACTGTTGAACGATAGAGTTAAGAAGCATCTTGCGCTACTCTTCGTGGGGAGCGTACGGGCTGGATCGGACGATGACAAAGATAAAGATAAAGACGCGGAAGAGAAAGACAAGACAGATAAGGAGATCGTGGAAAGACGGCGAACCATCGAAGCCGCGAAGGAGCTCGGGGGACATGCCGGCGAGCTTGGACGGACATTGGAGAGGGTCTGGAAGCTCGGCGTGAATTGCCAGACTGTCGTTGAGGATATCCGAGGCGACGAAAGCGGAGTCGATGGGGAACTCAAGGCGCTACTGGCCGCGGTGGTACTTTACCGACGGTTATTTGCATCGATGACTAACGGGTCGTCGGCGCTGTTAAGCCCACCACCGAGTCCAGGGAGGAAGGACGCTAGCGAGGCTGGTATTCTGAGGAGAGTCCTGGGGAGTCGGGTCTTCGAAGAGTGGGACGGGCTGGAAGACGCCAGGGACCGGGCAGTAGACATGGTGGTTGAACTGGAGAGACGGAGTGTAGGACTGGAATGAACATGATACCTATCATCTATTGTTGTTTTTGATTTATTGACCTTGTTATATTATCGTGCGGAACAAAACTTATTAGTACAAGTACTACAATGAATTGTAGCCAGCTTCTGTAGCAATATGGATGTCACAGCCACCTGACGTGACGCCTTCGTGGTGCTGGATCTTTTAGGGGAATCCACGTGTCACTGACGCTTTGATGACCTGAACTACCATGGGTCCACCAAGCCTCGTGTTTCTTGTTTCCCTCTCGAGCGTTCTCGGGCTGGCGGGCTGTCTACAATTGGACCGTCCTGGATTTATCCGACCGGTGTCAACCTTGAACGCCTGAAGTATAGTCCTTCTGATAACTGATCTCAATCAGTTCTAGGCGTGCTTGCCTCGATGCCTCGCGCCTTTATCTTCCCAATAATAACTGTATTTCCTCCTTGCTCTCTCTCTGGAAATCTGTTGGGGCCGAACTCTTCACACCGGTTACTTGAATAAAAGAATCTCGGCTTCGGTACTCACATATCTAGTCTTGTGCACTCTGCAAGTTCCGGAAGCAATGCGGTGTTATCTTAGAACAATCAAACCACTGACATGTCCGAGTTGAGCACTCCACACGGACCCGTGTGACTCTCGTCTACACAGCAGTATTCTCATTCACCCATAAGCTATAATCTTCTGCTCTAGCCGCCACGTTAGATTGCTCTCACCACTACCACTATCACGATGCCTCACGTACATTTCATGACTCCCACTGGCCCTGTCAATATGCACTATAACATTTCTACACCTACATCACCCTCCAGTCCAACCATAACTCCACATCTTCCTTGTATTATATTTCTTCATGCAGGTTACGTTGGTCAAGAAGTGTTCGAATGTAAGGGTCATATTTCAATATCTAAATGACATCATCTGCTCACACCCTACAGCCCAGTTTTCAGATCCTCAACTTAGACGGCAGTTCAACCTCATTGGGTTAGACATGCGTGCCTTCGGGACAACGCAGGGTTTGGTAGGGAAAGATACCTACAACCCTGCTGACTCGGCCGATGATATTTATAGATTTATGGTAAGCCCAGTCCAGCCCCCTTACTTCCTCTATAATCCTCGAGACGCCTTTGCAACGGGAATAGCTGATGGTCTCCCGCAGCGAGCGCTCAACCTCCCTCCCGTACACATCTTCGGCATATCGATAGGCACTTGTGTAGCTACGGAAATCGCAATAGCACAACCAGACCAAGTATTATCTCTCACACTTTGCTCCCCACTCCCACCAACCGAAGTAAGTCCCGGTCCTGTCGAATCGCGAGTGGTGCCTCCGCGTTCTTACGCCAACTGTGTTTCTATTTATATGTTCCCTATTGCTCACGAAATGTGTTTATCAATTAGCCAGAAGACGTTGCGGCGGGCCGCCTCGAGGTCTACCACTATTGGACTCATGCGTTTAACCACGGCGGCTCCTCGGAATCTCCGTTGACAGTTGATCAGGCTGTGCTCGAAGATGTGTTGCATGGTGCACAGCAACTGTGTTTCAACAACCAGAATAACCGCCTAACAGAAGCGTCAGTTTTCTTATCTGCAGTGGGATAGTCGTTTGCTGATTGATCTGGAACACAGGATGTCAAAAAACGCAATGCTGCAGGCCATGAAAAATCGGGCAGGTTCACCCGTGAAGCTTGCAGAATCTTATAATGTCTCAATCGCATGGTTCCTCAATCGGAAACCGCCACCTCCGTCATCGCTCGCCAAGGTGACCCTTTCGTTTTCTATTCAAAAATCCTATCCTATCTCATCATTAATAACAGATATCATGTCCCATCCGTCTCATCCACTGCTCGGATGATGTTGCCTACCCCTTAAGACAAGCACGAGAACTCAAGGCACAGCTGCGACAGGCAGGGATCGCTGACGTTGCACTCTGTCAAGTCTCCGGACCCCATTACGGGAATGTGGTTAACCCACAGGAGTATGTGTCCTCGAATTTTATCTGAGCTGTCTTCTGAGCATTTATCGGAACCGAAAATACAGGATCAACCCTATACTCCGGGACGTCGTGCTTAAAGTTTCTGCCACCCGTAGCGCTGGCTCCTCCCGACGAATGCAACCCTTACCTCACGACTACCACTCCAAGATGATGACTCCCTTCACGAAAAAGCTTGCCAAATACGGGTACGACCCTCATGAAGATGGTTCTGATTCTGAATGAAGGTCCCTCTCTGCTTCTTGTATTGTCTATGACGGGACGTGAGTATGTTTGATGACCCCATGTTTTCATTTACGACGCATGACAATTTGCCGCCTTCTCCGGCCTCATGGATGTGATAAATGTATTTTTGTATGTATTCGCGACCAAGGAGTATCATTATGGAACCCGCACCAGAATATACCAGTTCAAAGACTTGCTTTCCTATAGTCCCCCCTCATAAACTTGAGCAGCCACTAAGATTGCTGCCATTTCACATTTACAACGTGGTCTGGGCCCGTTGGCCCACCCACTCTTTCGAATGACGACCTGGTACCTAGATATTCTGAAGATAGGCTTGAATTATTGATGGACGTGGGGGTTGATTGTTGTACTCCAACCGCATTAGGATGACCTGCGCAATATCCCCCGTTTAACTAGACCTGGGATCAACGTCAAAGTTGACATTGCTCATTGAAATGGGATGATGGGCCATAGTTAGAGGACAGCGGAGGCGGCGGTCCGGGGATCAAGAGGACGTATTGGGGAGAAAACCGGGCCGAAAAGACAGAGAGTTAGGAAGTTAGGCTTTGACTGGATCACAGCTGCCCAAAGTTGAGCTAATCATCTGACGGCCAACAAACCCCAATCACCTGGGGCCAGACTCCCGGTGCCCCCTGCTCGATGGAAAAAGTATCCCAACTGTTGGAGTTCCCCCGAAGTTGCTTCCACATTTATCATTCACCGGCCTGGATATATCTCTTACAAGTCCCCTTGAATCCCCCCTGGTTTTGATACCCTCAGGAATTCTGTTGAGCAAGGCTGCCGAAAAAATTTTCTCACCTAAACCTAGAAGCCTGCGCCTCGTTTTTCTCAGTGTCATATGATCGTCGTGTTGGGATGTCACTGAAAAAGTTCTTCTGGCCCATCATCCATCATTCCCACCAGATGGCTACGAGAAAGCCACGAGTTGATAACGCTGTTAGAGAAGGATCATCCCGTAAGTTGGGCTGACATTTGATGATGCCTTTCTAGCCTTCGTCGTCTCTTAGCTGCGCCCAAGGGAATCCTTCTTCAGTCTTACTTGTTTGCCGCGAGACCCGGATCGATATGGGGATCCCCTCACGGCACAGAATCAAAATCCGACGCGGATCTGACCAGCCAGGCTATCGGATATAATCAACTTCCTTGTCACCTCTGTTGTCCCTTTCCCCTCATATCGACGCGTCGAGCGCAGTCGCAAATCCTCCCAGATGCCATACGTGAATTTCACCACTCTCACCGGCCCTGTTGAGTTCCACTACAATATCACCACTCCAACGGAAGCCAGCAGCTCTACCATCGTCGAAGATCTACCATGCATCGTCTTCATTCATTCTGGATACATCGCTCAAGAAGTCTTTGAGCGTGCGTATAGGCTTGCCTGCTGCCTTAGCTGTAGCTGATGACACCCCCATTACCATTATAGCACAATTCGCTGACCCTCAGCTTCGTCTCAGGTTCAATTTGATTGGACTGGACATGCGTTCCTGGGGCACGACGAAAGGGGCGGTAGTGAAGGATATCTATACGCCTGCTGTTGCAGCAGACGATATATACAAGTTCATGGTGGGAAAGCTTCATCTTATAATGCTCTAGACCAACGCTCATAGATCCCAAAGACGCAAATTAAGCTACCTCCCGTTCACGTCTTTGCCCTCTCCATTGGTTCTTCGGTTGCTTTGGAGTTGGCCATTGCTCATCCAGAACTCGTCCTTTCTCTGACCCTCTGTTCCCCCCTACCGACAGACGAGGTCAGTACATCTTCGCCTCGCTTCCATCTCTACAGAAATAATGACTTTGTTTCTCTCGCACTCTTCAGCCAGAAGACATAGCGGCCGGGCGTCACGAAGTCTTCTATTATTGGTCAAATAGCTTTAAACACGATGGCGATCATACACTGGAACACCAATTAGAGCGTGACGACGCAATGTTGGCGGATCTACTTCGTGGCTCTCAAGAACTGATGTTCAATGATCAGACAAGTCGTCTCACACATGCGTGAGCAATCCTTCTTTTTTTTTTTTTTACACACGTTTCAATCTATAATTGGATAACGTCATCAAATCCCTGACAATCCCCACACAGAATGACTATGACCGCTGTGGATCATGCAATGAACAACTGGGCAGGGACCCAAGAAAAGCTGACGGTATGCTTTACCGTCTCCGTAGATTGGTTTCTTGAGCGGAAACCATTCTCACTCGCTGCGCTTGGAAAAGTGACTATCTCCTCCTTTCTCC
>CEMJ01394371.1:4596-30495 GCA_900068955.1 Clitocybe nebularis | reverse complement strand
TTCCCACTGACTGTGAGATCCCAGATTAGATGCCCTGTCACCTTGATCCACTGCGCGGATGATATTGCTTACCCCTTGAGGCACGCACAAGAATTGAAGGCGCAATTGCACCAGGCAGGGGTTAAGCATGTAACACTCTATCAAGTCTCTGGCCCCCACTTTGGAAGCACCGTTAACCCGATTGCGTATGTTCCGGGATCATGCTTATATGACATCAGCGATGACTGATACCACTCCGGATTTCCAGGGTCAACCCCATTTTGCGGGACACTGTTATCTTGGGCACCTCCATCGCGCGAGGATACAGCCGTCGGACTGCCTTTGTGTTCGCAAATTCAGAACAGGGGCAGGGGCAAGATATGATGGTCACTCCTTTTAGTGAATGGCTCGCGCGGCATGGATACGACCCCCACGGCGACTCAGATTCGGACTCGGATTCAGACATAGATGTGATATGACCGACGTCTGTTTCCATAGAAACGCTGTTCTCGTTGATCGGGATAACAGGATCGTTAAAAGATATTAATGGACGCGCCGAGTATTGCTTCGGCGCGAGCCAATATTCAATTATTTCTTATATTTCATCTAATTCTATGGATCAGGAGTGTCTTGTGTCTCGACGTACGCGTATTTTCAATTATCTGTAATATGACGCTTTGGGTTCGGCATGGCTAGCTATAATCGAGGTGGAAAAAACATCCCAAGTAAGGTATGCCCGAAACATCTCGCTGATTAGTGGCATCATTACGGTGCCACCATGCGACGGGGCTGTTCCCAGCGGTTCCCTGATTGAATAGTCTCTAGTTCTCCAATCATATAGTTGAATATATTTGGCCGGAAGTATGATTGAAAATCCCGCGTAAACACCCTGATAGACCATGGACATAAGGTGGTCGATCTCTACATCAAAACTAAAGTACCCAAACTTGGGGAGAAGACTGTTTGCTGTTATTAGATCGCTATCATCGTGGCGTCGCGCTCCACGTGATCCGTATTTACATGTATTGACCTGGGACATTCGTGCCACAACCGGTGAGACGGAAACTTGTAATTCAATCGACAACCACCAAGTGACCAGCTCTTGTTCATATGGGGGCATGATAGAGGATGGCCGGTTGTTTCGACAGATACACTATATCACCAAAATAACAATTTCTCATCGACTCCACTCCACTTGTCAGTGACGATACAAACTAATAACTATGCATCCAATATCTATCGCGTGAGGCCTGGATCCTTGTCACTTTACCAAACTTATCTGTAGGCATTTAGGATGATATCTGACTTCTTTCACCCTAATGTTGGTGGAGTGGAGAACCACATATATATGCTGAGCGCGAACCTCATCCGGAGAGGACACAAGGTGCCGGATTTCCTCCGCGTGAACGAACGGAACGGTTGAAACAGTCTAGGTCATCCTTATCACACACGCCCATGGGCCAGATAGAGTGGGAGTGCGCTGGTTCCTACCCTCCCTCAAGGTCTACTATATCCCCTTTCTACCCATCGCCTCATCAGCCACGTTGCCGAACTTCTTCACCTCCCTTCCGTACCTCCGGACAATCTTGCTACGCGAGCACATACACCTCATACACGCCCATGCGAGCCTCTCATCTATAGGCCATGAAGGTATCCTGCATTCCCATTTAATGGGCATCCGCACCGTCTTCACGGATCATAGCCTGTTTGGGTTTGACGACGCTGCGAGCATCCTGACAAATAAATTGCTGGCTGGAACGTTACGCAATGTCGATTCTGTCATCTGCGTGTCACATACCGGGTGGGTACCCGCCGTTTCTTTAGAAGCATCTTTGCACCCTGACTCCAACCATCAACAGCCGCGAGAATACTGTCTTACGCGGGGAGCTTTTCGAGCGGGATGACGTTGACCCTTCTAGGCTGACTGTCAGCCGGAACGTCTATGTGATCCCCAATGCTCTTGTGGCTGATCAGTTCAAGCCCGGCCCTCCCACATATTCTGACACAAGTGGGTCGAATTTCTTCCGTTATATGTTTGTCCATTCAAAAAACTACCTCAGTCACGATTGTCGTCCTATCTCGGCTGGCGTACCGTAAAGGTATTGATCTACTTGTTGCCACAGCCCCTCGGATATGCGCAGCTTTTCCAAACGTTAGGTTCATTGTAGGTACGTACGCACATCATTGCGCTCCATGCTCACAGGTCTGATTCCCTGATACGATCAAGGTGGAGACGGTCCCAAGCTTATTGACCTGCTACAAATGCGTGAGAAATATCTCCTCCAGGATCGGATTGAACTTCTGGGTCCCGTTCGTCACAACGACGTCCGATCTGTGAGGAACCTTCAAAACTTATATGATAATTAGCTGAAGGATTATGCAGGTTCTCATTCAAGGATCTATATTCATGAATACATCCCTTACTGAATCTTTTGGGATTGCCATTCTCGAGGCAGCATGTGCAGGCCTTTATGTTGTGTCAACCAGAGTAGGGGGCGTTCCTGAGATTCTGCCGAAGGACATGATCAGCTTTGCCGCGCCAGAGGAAGATGGTAACCACAATTAATCACGGCCGTCTTTCTATAATTAACTCTTAACATTCTAGACGTCGTACGTGCAGTTTCTGAAGCCATCCACATTGTTGCTGCGGGAAAGCACGACCCCATACGTGCTCACGAACGTGTCAAGACCTTCTATAACTGGGAAGACGTCACCGAACGGACCGAGAAGGTTTATGATGCGGTTATAAAATCCCGTCAGATAGAACTTTGGGAACGCATGCAGCGGTAAAATCATTACCATATCGTTGAAGGGAACGGATGATCATATATTCTCTTGTCTAGAACGATGCAGCTAGGGACCTTTGCCGGACCTATATATACGATCATTCTGATTGTTGATTGTATTTTTTTCATGTTTCTGGAATGGTGGATGCCTCGTGAAGATCTAGACTTTGTAAACGCTCATTGGAATGATGAAAGGTTTGCCCAGGTATGCACGCTTCTATTGCCATCCGGCATCGACTAGGACTAGAGGACTAATTTTAAACATAGCTTGTGGACAAGACAAAAGAGCCATGAAGAGGAGCCTCCCGCAGAATGATAATGTGCACATGAAGTCAAGAACAATCAAGAGGTCTACTCCAGACACGAGACTCTCATCTTCGTATTGGATCTACATGATGAGAGGGGGGCTTGGGGATGGGAATCCATGCCGATAGCCAGTGGTGGGACGTGTAGCCAGGTTCTGACCTTTATGGATGTGTGAAACTTGCTTTGCAGAGGTGTTGTGAGTGGGGCGGTGGTGCATAGGTGGAGAAACGGTTGGGACGTGGTTGACATGCTACCTTGATTGTTTTTACTATTAGGTGCAAACTTCGTTTTGATTCCACGTTGTGCGCTACACTCTCTTTGGCGCTCTATACAGTCCCCAATCCCCAAAAAGTATGCATGGTCTCCGACATTTGACATTTGACAAATACGATAGGACCCCGCGAGTTTGTAATAGAGCTCATCGACTGTTTCCGCTGGGCACCCATCGTGTCTATATCCATTCCTAATTCGCTTCTACTTGAAATTTTTACCGAACCAGTGAGCGCACTAAATATTCGGATCCCGTCATGGAGTAAAAAAATGGACGGCCCTACGCGTAACAGTACGCGGCCACTTCACTGCTCGCTAGGCGTCTTCTTCGCTCCCCTGCGTCCTCTAGCTCTCAGGGCTCATTTGGCCATCCCAACCCTTGTGTCGTCAGCGGCCTCAGGCTTGGAAAATCTATCATAATGTTGTCTAATCCCTATTGGGTGTGGTTAAAATATCCCAACACGGAGAATAATTGTATAAAAGGCTTTTGCAATTTTGGAAAATCTCCAGTCGAACAGATCACCGTGTCTTTCAACCTCACAACATACCCTTCATAAATCCTTCCGTCTCTCACTTCAAACGCCATGTTCTCCAAGGTCGCTTTCTTCATCACCACCGTTCTCGCTCTCTCGGTCGCTGCTAGCTCCGAGACTGAAAATACGTGCAACACCGGAAAGATTCAGTGCTGCAATTCGGCCCACTACTGGCAGTCTCAGGCTGTTGAGGACAGGTTCAGACAACTTGAGCTCAAGGTCGAGGGCTTGACTGGCGATGTCGGTTTCGACTGCAGTCCTATCACTGTTGTCGGCTCAGTAAAGGGTTCAGACTGGTAAGTTCCACTCTTGTTTTATTGAACACAAGCCTAATAGAATCATCCAGCGCCGCCAAGCCCTTGTGCTGTGAAGAAAACAAGGGTGACTATGGTACGTTTTAGCAATTTTTGGTTTATGTTATATGCTGATATGATTTTATAGGTCGATATGCTGGTCTCATTGAGGTGAACTGCTCTCCCATCGATATTGATGTTTAAAATCGTGGTCCCCTCAAGTGGAGTGGGGTGGAGTGGTGCTTAGGAGGAATGATACGGGGAGGTGCATAATTTTGGGGCGTTTTGATATTAGTCTTATAATTATAAGCATTAATATGAGTCGCAATTAATGATTCCAAATCATTCTTATCTTGGTCACAATTCGGAAATGAGAACCTTTGCGATTGATAATAGTTAGAGTTCAATTGTGACTTTCGCGTATATTTCTGTCAGAAACAGACATGGGATATCTTGGGTTTTATGCTGAAAATAGTCCTTATTTTAGATTAAGTATGTGGCAAGGAAGTTGTGGTTCTGATATAGAGCTGAAAAGTAGAGATAGCAAATAATCTGGTGACTGACACTCGTCTTCCTTTCAAGAAACATCCTATAGTACACACCAATGTGATAACATAGACGAAAAATTTTATTGACTAGAAACGAATCAAGGTCCGCCGCCTCGTCTTACTTTTCTTGGCTTCCCACTCCGCCTGCGAGCCTTTTTCGATGCAGGGTCTCCGAAGCTACCATCATCGCCATCAAAAGAACTGTCCATCGGGTAGGTATCACCCACGAATTCCTCTCTATCCCGCTTAGACGGCACCTGAACCCGGTCTCGCAACGTCTGATCAACTGGTGAGTCACCATTATGATCCAAGGAGAGTCTATCAAGCAGTGATGCTCCACGCCTCGACATTGTTGGGCGATGATGGGGATCAAGGTCTCCAGGGGGATGGTGAGGTGGTGGTGGGAAATTGTCTGAGTCTACGTTCATGAGATCATCGTCTGGGCGAGCTGCGTCCATAGGCGGCCTGCGAGGACGAGATTGCCTTGAAACACGGTTGTTGCGACTATCACGATCAAGTCGAGGCTCGTCTGTGATGTGGGGATAGGGAATGTTGTTTGGGCGTTCAGCGTCATCTGTAGGTTCTCCCCAAGTCGGATTCATGAAACGCGGGTTGAAGGGACCCCTGTGATCTGCCCTACGAGATTCAGGAGAGTGGCCACGGTGAAGGGCAGGGTTTGGTGGGAGTCCGTGTGATTGACGTGCGCCCTCGGAATAGCGATCGTCATATCGTTCACTCAACCTCCCTTCAAGACCGTCCATTCTCCGTGTCTGAGGGGCAGGAGCAAGCCTATCCGTCCCATAAGCAAGGGGATCATCGTGTTGCTGTTTTGGGCGTGCATCTGGCTTTGGAGGAGGTACCCCTCGGTTGTCGAGCCATTTTGGGGCTCGGTTCTCTGGGTGGTAACGCAATGCCTCCCTTTCCGAGCTACGATCTGACGTCTCCCATGTAGGTGATACGTGCGATGACTCCCTGGAAACCGGAGGCGGCGTCGCAGTATGATAATCACTCCCCCCACCATAGTTAGCACGAGCGACGTGATCACGAGGAGAAGGCTCTCGAGGAGTCCATGTTCTGGGGGGCATTCTCTCATCTTGAGTAGGGACATGACCAAACCGACTCTGTAATTCATAAGATGAGATTAAGAAGATGGATGGCAATGAAAATGATTACCTGGCCGCCGCCAGGGTATTGAGCTTCCCGCCGACTCCTAGGCGGGTCACGGATGATAGGTACGCCGGGTGATAGCTGACGCTGATTGAAATTCTGATACAAGGATAGGATATTAATAAATAGTGTTTAAATGAAAGTTGAGAGACGCACGGGAATGTTCTCTTCCCGATGTCTTTGATGGGGACCATCACTCTCTTGATTGCCGGGTCGATAGCTGTCCAGGATGGGTTTCTCGCCGTAGGCTGGCTGAATAGATGTCGTCAGTTCAGGGAGCTACTGTTTATGGAAAAGAGTACACACTCGTTCATAAAATTCCTTGCCTGGAGGGGGAGGACCACGGAACCTCATATTTCGCAAAGGTTCCATATTGGCAGGGCTGATTCCAGCGGGAGGGCCAGAATTACTGAAGCGGGGTCCTGCTGTGGGCCCTCCAGGAGGTCCACCACTACCTCCACCCTTGCCACCAACCCTCCCACTGCCAATAGGAACGCTATTCGTCCCAGATAGCTTTAGAGGTGCTGATGCAAGGGGTCTAGGAAACTCGTTCACAGGTCGCGGCCTTGGCTCTCGACGGCGCTGCAGATATGAAAAGTTGATAGACTGACGATGCATAGGTCTAGAAACGTACCTGGCCTCTGTCCATAGGGTAGCCATCAAACTCTCTCCTGCCTTCAGGTGGTCCATGAGCCTGTAGATGGGGCGGAGGAGAACGGTCTCGTCCTCGACCTCCAGAATTAGGACCAAATGACGTAATAGGCGGGGCTGAACCGTGGAATGTGGGCGACGGTCCGTTCCCTGATGGTCCAGGCGGCTTACTCGCCATGGCGCGGGGTGCTCTTGGTAATGCATCACTTGCATTGGAGGTCTCCCTGTCTGCATACATCCCATGGGCAGACGGTTCACTATTGACATTTTTTGTGGACGGTGATGGAGATGTCCTAGAAGACACGAAAGGGAGGTCGTCAATATCGGTGTCCATAACACCCTCCGCAAGAGGCTGTGAATCTGACATCCGTCTTTTCCCATGCCTGTCGGTGATCTCTTTGTTGCTATCCGGGCCTTGAGAAATAGGGCGGGGTTGATCAAGCTCCCCTCGTGCCGGAGGCTGATACCGGGGGCCCGAGGGAAGGCCATTGTTGAGACTGTTATGCAGGTTAGTAGGTCTTGATGGCTGTTCACGAGGAAGTGAATCAAGAGGCTCCGCAGGAGGATATTGCGCATATGGTCGGGATTGAACTTGACGGGGTGATGGGGGCGTGTGTTTTGGCTTGATAGCCATTTCACGGAACCTCGCCGCCTGAGGAGGTAAGGGCTCTCTTTTTCGACCTAAACGTGATGGGTACCAACAAGGGTGGACAACAAGTGCAGACAGAGAAACGGGAAAGTGATAAGACAGGTCGTTGGTATGAAGGTCCTAAGGGGGGCAGGAGGGTACGTACGTGCGCTATCAGAGGCAGGTGATAATCTCCCTGGGTCGGAGGATGATTGGCCTCGGTCTTGATCAAAAGCACGATCATCTGCCCGAACACGATTGTTAGGATAGAACAAAGGCTGAGCGTCGCTTGTTGGAGGAGCGATCTGTTCTGAAGAAGGCGAAGTTAATTCATTGCGAACAGATTCTCGACGAGGCTCTTCCACCCGATTAGGCGGAGAAAGAATATCATCAGGAACGTAGATGTCTTCCTCATCACGTCGCGGAGCTTCTACATTTAACAAAGTGGGTGCTAACGTCGGCGCCGATGGTCGATCGAATCGTGATGGCCTTTCCCTCTTTCGCTGTGGTGGACGTAGAGCGTCAGGGTTCGAAGTAGACGTCGACACATTTGTTGGAGTCGGTTGTGGCTGTTCAGGCCCATATTGAGGCTTGTAAGATGTTTCGCGATCGGGGAGATGCGGAGGTGATCTAGTTCCTGTATGGTTTAAAATGAAGAAAATGGGAGAATGACATGAGGGGCGAAGTTCACAAGACGGAATAAAAAGTATGAAAAAGGGGAAAAGAGGGAGTCCATGATGAGCGTCCTTGAGTCGATGAGGAGAGGGTAGGATAGAGGCCGAGGACAATGTAACGGATATGACAGGATCAACATACGGCGCGCAGCCTCAACCAAGCTATCAATTTCAAGCCTGAGAAACGGCATTGCTCTCCTACTCGAGAGTACTTGCGCCGCCGTGTTGCAAGAATACGAGAGGTGGGGAGGGGGATGGGAGTAGGCGGATAACGTACTGGGAGCGGATAAGTCCTGATTTCGATTTTCGTGCGAATTGACGCGCGGTTGCTCTCGATCTCGACCTCGACCCCTAGTACTTCCGTTTCTGGACAAGGGTTGTCTACCCTCATAACCGAAGTCGAACTGTGAATCAGCATTCTGGTATGGCGGCTGGCGCTGTGGGCGACGAGATCCTTGATAACTGTTGACGCCGGCAGGGTCGGTTGAAGAAGCCTGACTCCAAGTGCGAGACGGGACGAAGGCAGCTGAAGAGGTATCCCGTTCTCGTTCCCTGTGCGAAGACGAACCTATATCAGTATGGACATCACGTCCCCCACGGATGGGACGAGGACCCCGTGAAGGACGCGAGTCTCGACCCCGCGGGGGTCCATGGGATAAAACAACCATTGGAGAAGGGGATCTATCGCGCTCTCGAGACTGACGCAGAGACGCCGGAGGCGGAGTAAAACCACGCTGCGGTTGAGGATTATAACGGGAGTCTACATTAACACTGTTGCGTTCTCCTCGTCTATCTTCAGCAGTTGGAGCATTGCCATCTGCGTCCCCAGGTCGGTAATGTCGATCTTCGTACGAAAGTGCTGCAGCCGATGGCAGAGATGGCATAGCAGGTTCTTGCGCAGATTTTTCGGGATCTGTAATATCAAAATCAGGCTGCAACTGCGCCTGTACACGGCCAGAACGAGGAAGCTCCTGCGGGTGATGATAGTCAGATTTGTGTGGACTGGGAGGCCTGCCTCCCGCGGACAAGCTGCTACCGCGACGACGACGCGTACTGTCGCCGAAGGGTGGAGTGGAAGTAGAGCTGCTCACGGGAAGAGTCCAGGTCGATTCTTGAGTCTGACTGTTATAATAATAGACGTCACGGGTTCTCGAGTGCCGAATTTCCCAACCTGGAGGTAGAGAATCTGCGTCGACTGAAGCGGCTTTTGTGATACCTGTAGCTGATGCTGTCGCAGAACTCCCCTTGAGTTTTCTCTGATTTGACTCACTGCGACCGGGTCTAGTTGCCATAGCTGTTGCCTCTACGATTGAAGGATGAGAAGGATGTAGAAAAGGAACACTGGTGACAACTGGTTTCGGCGGGAGGGCATGAGTAATCCTAGTGGTTGAAAACGAATGCGAACGCTGGGGAGATTCCTGGCTCGCAGATTGTTGATTTCGTTGAGGAGAACCTGCATTAGAAGAATGTACTTGAGAATTCGATGAATTTTCTCGTTTCAGTTCCCTTGAAGACTGGGACTGTGGCTGAGTGGTGTTCTGACTGGTGGATTTTGGGGTTGTGTTTGGCCTGCTTGAAGGAGCTGCTCCATTGGAGTCATTATGTTGATATGCATAATAATCTTGCTCGTCCTCGTCTTCTCCAAGAGAGACAGAATCCTCGGCATCTTCGACGTCGCCTGAGCCGCGTCGGACATCGTCGGCAGCAGAGCCTTTTCTGAGGAAGTCTTGGCTCTGTTGCTCGTCGTCTTCATTCCCCCAGTCGAGAACCTCGTTTTCGTCTTCCATGGCAGTAATGGAGTACAAGGGAAGGATGGGGGGAACTTTGGAAACCGGCGCCTCGCCTCGCTCGAGTAGTTCAAACTCCGCTTAAAAACTCTCAGTCGTGTTGCTGTCAACAATTCATTCACTAACAGTTCACGGCGCTGGTCGTATACATTCGCCCGTACAACATACACTGGCCCTCTTTCATCGTCCGAGGACAACTCATGCCGCGATGGTCCTCCCAACAAGCGCTTCAGAGGAAGGAAATATTAGTTACGCTCGCAGCCCCATTTCAAACCGCGTGCCCGTAATATTTAGACGGCTTCATCGGTTCCAGCAAATGGTCTGCAAAACACCCTATGACACTCCTTTATGACTGAAAGCCACATTCAGGATTTTGAGCTGGCTGCATGGCAGCTGACGTATCTATGTCTTGCTCCCCGGAGAGTGTGAGTGTGAGCTTGGCCGTCTTAGAGCTTGCACGCCTTTTTAACGGTGCAATTCAGATATCGGAATGTTTACTTTCATAAACGTGAGTCCATATCATAAGCTAAATCCAACACCCACTCAATCCAAATAGAAACCAAAAATACGTGGGCACGGGATGACCCCGCCATCCTGGTCCTCATTTCAGCGTGTCTCTGTGGTCAGTCTACCATTATAGTATCATTATTTTAGAGCAGTTGGCCAATCACCTGAGTCCAGTTTCCGCTGTTGCCTGGGCTGTAGTGTATTCGTATGGCATCTTTGAGACTATTCAGTTGGCGCTCTTTATGATCGTGCGGGATTACTTGCTAACAGGCATTGTGATTGCCACAATCCTCTGGTATGAATACCAATACATCACTCTTCTTTCACTCACCACCTCCACAGGTTCATTTCCAATCGCCTCCTCCTATCCCCGCCCTCCCATTCTACACCTGCAGACTCCAGGGTTGAATGGGCTTACGCGTTCGATGTTCACACAAATGCATTCTTTCCTTTATATCTCGCTCTTTACCTGGCACAACTATTTCTTCTTCCTATCATTTTCAAAGATAATTGGGTCTGCCTCTGGGTGGGCAACACACTTTACCTTGCTGCGTAAGTTCACCCTTCGCTTCAAATCGCTCGCTATTGACATACCCCTGACAGATTTGCTCAATACACATATGGAGTCTACTTAGGTTTGAATGGTGAGCCGAATATGCCACCCCGAGAATGACTTATTAAGTACCACACAGCCCTACCATTTCTGGTCCGTTCCGAGCTCCTGCTATCACCTCTTCTCCCGCTCTTCACCGCGTATATCATCTCCCTTCTTGGGTTCAATGTAGCCAAGAGTACTTTAGGGGTCTACTTTGGATCTTAGTCCTTTGCTCGTAGCAGTATAGTTGTTGTATTACATAGATGCTATGACAGTACTTTAGACATACGTTATGATCGATCGGATAAGGGTCAAGGGCAGTGAACTAGTGACAATCTACAGCCGCTGTGGCCAACAGCACTTGTTTTTCCTGTTAAATATCGAGCAGAGACCGTTGCCTTCCCTTCCGTTTCCTGCTTAAAACCCCGCTTCTGCCAAGTCTCTGCTCTTCCGAACCGTTGGCGCTAAAACACGAGGCCTCTAAATCTTTGAAATCTTGATTCTTGCGCTTGTCTTGCGCTGCTTGTCACGTTCCATCACCAAGTCCTCTCTTTTACACCCCCCAATTTTCTATTCACCCCAAGTTTCGTGCCATTGAGCTCCTACTCGACATCCCATAACGTATTCAAACCGAGGAGCGACAATGAGCACACACATCGAACGGGCGATAGAGCAGATCCAAGTGAAGCAACCTGTCCCAGAGATCGACTATACCCTGCACACGCTGGAAGATGGCAACGTCATAAGCACTCAAGAACGTGTCGTCAAAGATGTGAACCATCATGTTATCTTCACCCCTGCCTATACTGATTCCAGGAAATCGCCTCAGGTCCAAGCGCCTGCAATGCATATCCCAACGATGGAACAATTCTTTAACAGACACGGTCAGGATCGCTCAAAACCCGATATAGCATTCCTCAAGAACCACTTCTACCGAGAAGGAAGGTTAAGTGAAGAGCAGGCTTTATGGATTTTGGAGACAGCAACGGAAGTGCTCAGGAAAGAGGGAAATGTACTGCAGGTGGATGCACCTATCACTGGTACGCACCGCCTCTCGTTATCACGCCCTTTAACGATGAGCTGAGCGATGTTTCTCATAGTTTGTGGAGATATTCACGGACAATATGTGCGTTGACTAGCCTAACTACGCACATCGCTTCGCTGATGTCATTGGCAATACAGTATGACTTGATGAAATTATTTGAAGTCGGTGGAAGTCCTGCTGATACACGGTACCTCTTCCTCGGCGATTATGTTGATCGAGGTTACTTCAGCATCGAGGTGGGTGCCACACTATTGTCGGTTTACTGAAGTGTTGATTCTGTGGCCAGTGTGTGCTGTATCTTTGGTCGCTCAAAATCTGGTACCCCGACACATTATTCCTCTTACGCGGAAACCATGAATGTCGGCATCTGACTGATTACTTTACTTTCAAACTCGAATGTACGTTCCACGTTGTTTAGCTATTCCCATTCTGATGAAAATTGCAGGCAAACACAAGTACTCAGAGCGGATCTACGATGCATGCATGGACTCTTTTTGCGCCCTTCCACTGGCAGCCGTAATGAATAAGCAATTCTTGTGTATTCATGGTGGTCTATCTCCCGAACTTAATACTCTCGACGATATTCGTGCCGTGCGTACCTCTCCATATCTCCAATCAGAACCGATTTTCATAGGCAAAGTAGATCGATCGTTTCCGCGAGCCGCCAACACATGGCTTGATGTGCGATATCCTATGGGCTGATCCAGTTGAAGACTTTGGCACAGAGAAGATCACGGACAGTTTCGTTCACAACCATGTCCGAGGTTGCTCTTACTTTTTCACGTGTGTACTCCCTCTTGCTCTCACCGTGAAATTGAAGGTTTAACGCGCGCATCAGTTATCAAGCAGCATGTCAGTTCCTAGAACGCAATAACCTCCTCTCCATCATCCGAGCACACGAAGCACAGGATGCTGGGTATGCAAACCCTAACCAGATGCCGCGCCTTGACGCTGAAGCCCCATTTCAGATACCGGATGTACCGCAAAACAAAGGCAACGGGTTTCCCATCTGTGATGACAATCTTCTCTGCACCAAATTATCTGGATGTCTATAATAACAAAGCGGCGGTGCTCAAATACGAAAGCAACGTCATGAACATCCGACAATTCAATTGCACGCCACATCCATATTGGCTACCCAATTTCATGGATGTATTCACTTGGAGTTTACCTTTCGTTGGAGAGAAGAGTAAGTCATGTCTCCGCTCGTCTTCTTGGCCCCCATTATTGATGTTTCTCCGCCTATAGTTACGGATATGCTGGTTGCTGTATTGAACACCTGCACGAAGGAAGAACTAGCGGAGAGCGATGATGAAACTGCTCTAGTGTCCCCAACATCAATCACTTCAGAGGAGTCGGTAGAGCGGAGGAAGGTCATCAAAAACAAGATCATGGCGGTCGGAAGGATGGCCCGTGTGTTCGCTCTCCTTCGGTTTGTCCTATTATGCATCACCTGTACCAGGGTATTGACCGTGAATCAGCGAGGAATCGGAGAAGGTTTCTGAACTCAAGAGTGTATCTGGATCCAGTAAGCTTCCATATGGAACACTGGCTTCTGGATCGGAGGGGATCAAGGAAGCCATTAATGGCTTCGACGATGCGTTCGTGGCTCTAATTCTCCCCGCCGCACTCATTAGTTAACAAGATTTCACAGTCGCAAGTCAGATATTGAGAACGAAAGGCTCCCTCCCGAGCTTTTCGATGCGGATTCAGAGGAAGGCAAAGCCATCATGTCACAGCCTTCCACTCCCTCGGAGAATGTTGAATCACCACCACCACCCGTTTCTCCCAATGGAGTCACGGCGAGCCTGGAAAAGGCCATAAGTGCTGGTTCAATTCCCACCACCCTCACTAGCATCAACACCTCTCCTGGTCAATCCCCTAAGTCACCGCCATCCGTCTACTCTCCAATAAGCCCTACGAGCCCTACGAGCCCATCTATTGGCGGGTTCAAGAGGGGTCATTCACGTCAAGCGAGTCTCGGTACTACCATGACAAGTCCCAGTACCCGTAGGAGAAGCTTGGAAAGTACCATGTCATTGATACAGGGAGTTTTGGATGGGACGGAAAACAGAATTCCGGAAGGGGATGAGCGTGTGGACGGTTTGGTCGATATGCTGGCCGGGTCATCCGTGGCCCCAGCTGCCAGGGCACCTTCTCGTTGAGGCCGTTATCCTGGTATTGGACGCGTGAAGATGGGAGTGGGTTTTTTCTGGACCTAATCTTTGCAATTCCTGTTGTTCATTTCTAATTTCGTTCGCTAGTCTTCCCAATTACCCAGTCCATGGTCTTCACGGCCCCTGTGATATCCTGCCTATATTGGCATCAACTTCCTTTCTGTACATGCAAACTCAGGATATAAGCAGAATGGAATTGTTAAATACAGTTACCATGGTGTGTACGCTAGTCAAAAATAAACCACGGAATACGGCAGCAAGATGTATTTGAGTCCGATAGATATACACATACACAAATTTAGACGTGGATTTGATAGCTAACTGGGAACGCTGGCAGGTAATTAATGTCGGTCCCTACTCGGCCCCAGGTGTCTGAAGTATGCTAGATTTAGCCGAATGCTCTCAAGATGTTTCGTGGAACGACGTCACATGTGGAACTCGACACACTTCTCTGCCATCACTTATATAGTGACTTCTAGTCTTATCATAGCCTTCTATTGTATGTTGAGCCTATAGGATATGTCTTCAATAACAGACTCCGTTATCTTTGGGAATATCTTCGCAACCAAAGAATCCTCGTCCATCTGGACTGACAGGTCGCGGACTGCCTATTATCTACGCTTCGAATCGGCACTCGCTACAGTTCAAGGCCGCCTGGGAATCATCCCAGAGAAGGCAGCACAAGAGATCGTAGGCAAATGTGATGTCGATCTCATTGACATGGAAGAATTGGGGCAAGAAACACAACGGATTGGATACCCAATCTTGCCCATGGTGAAGCAACTGGTACGGATGGTCAATATAGTAGAGCCAGGGCTTGGTGAGTGGGTGCACTGGGGTGCGACAACCCAGGTTGGGCTATAAGCCACTCTAAATGGATTGGAACGATACTTAGAAACTACTTAGGATGTCACAGATACCGCAACAATCCTTCAATTAAAGGATACCTGTGACTTGGTGATCAAAACTCTAGATGGCGTAACCACCGCACTACGTGCTCTCTGCAGGAAACATGCCTCCACCCCTATGGCGGGCCGATCTAATCTGCAACAGGCGGTTCCCATTTCGTTCGGCTTTAAAATGGCCCGGCTCCTGGCGACATTCCAACGCCACCAAGCGCGACTGGCAGAGATCCTTCCAAGGCTGCTGGTGATAGAATTCAGTGGTGCAGCAGGAACTCTTGCCACGATCTCCGACACAGGGCTAGCCTTCCAAGTTCAGGAAGAGCTCGCAAAAGAACTGAACTTGAATGTCCCGGAAATAGCATGGCACACCGAAAGGGATCGCATTGCAGAAATAGGATTCTTTTTTGCGTTGGTGACAGGAACATGTGCTAAATTTGCGTTAGACGTGAAGCTCCTGATGCAGACTGAAGTGGGAGAGGTTTCTGAGCCTTATTATGCCCACCGCGGTTCAAGTAGCACGATGCCACAAAAGAGAAATCCGATTTCGAGTGTTTATATAACTGCCATGGCAAGCACCGTGAAGCAGCTGAGCACAGGGCTCCTGGATGCTATGGTTGAAGATCACGAAAGAAGTACAGGGCCCTGGGAGATAGAGTGGATTGTGCTGCCGCAGATCGCAGTTATGACCCATGCTACACTCACTCACACACAAGATCTAGTTGAGGGTCTCGAGGTACATGAAGACATCATGAAAAGGAACCTGGACTTAACGAAAGGAGGTATCGTCAGCGAAGCTGTAATGATGGAATTAGGGAAACGAATAGGAAGGCAAGTTGCACATGATCTGATCTATGATTTATGCAGGCAGGCATTGCAGCAAAACCGCCCACTCTTCGAGTTACTTCTCGAAAGCGAAGTAATACAAAGATCGGAAATAGACGCGACCGAATTGGAAAGGCTCTGTGATCCTGTAAATTATCTTGGTCTGAGTGAAGAGATGGTGTATCGAGTGCTGGATCGCAAAGTTTGAGAGGTTCGTTCAATGTTTTGTACGCCCCGAACCGCACTGGAAATACATATTTTAACCTAAAAACTTCTAGAAGTATGTATAGGTCAAACGGAGGAATATTTATCTTTAAGTCGATGTCAATAACAAGCTCTCACACAAACTGGTACTCGAGGGTTTGAGGCATAATCGACATGAATTGGTCCGCAGTGACACGTAGAGCTGGAAGTCTTCTGAAAAAATTTCAGGTCACATTCTCGGACATTTGAGTAGCACTTTGTGTAAGTTTGTGTACTTAGTGCGAAGTCGAAATTATTTGGTTTTGGCTTGCTTGCCAAATAGACCGGAACCGCGACCAACTTGCTATTTTGGGTTCCGTCAAATTTCTGCATCTGAGTTGCATCTAATACTAGTATATTACCGTCCACCCGAAACTCACCTCGTGGTTTATAACGATGGTCCACCTGGTTGATACCTCCCAACGACACCGCTTTCGTTCCTCCACCGTCATCTCGGAAGAATGAGGTCAATACACAGCCCCGAGCCCCCCACTTTCGAATAGGAGGAAAGTTGGAGCCGGTGAACCCACATCCAATATCCTATAAAAAAGGGGGGGACGGCGGAATCATCTTTCAACTTACATCTGCTTTATTACCACAACAACCAACTCAATTTACCCCGAGACCAAAACAGTTCAGAACTTCACAATATGCCAGATGTTCAATACTCAGATGAATCTTACTGTGCTATCTGCGACCTCTACTTTCCGACCGCCAATATCCGGGGGGAACACATTGCAGACTCTCCAAATCACCCCCGCTGCGAGACGTGCGACCGTCGTTTCCTGAACAAGAATATCCTTCGCAACGTACGTTACACAATTCAATTTATAACTATCAGCCTGATCTTAACGTCATTAAAGCATTACGTCTATTCGCGACAACATCATTACTGTGCAGCCTGTCGTGTTAGCTTTGAGACCGCCGCTGGTCTGAAAATGGTATATACTGCCTTTTCTCAACAGCCACTATATACTGATATTCCCTTGCAGCATATCGAATATGCTTCAGTCCATCGTGATGACAGCGATGATGAAGATAGCGATGATGAATACTCCCCCTTTTCGACTCGTTTTCTTGAGGGAAAGGAAGACGAATTTGGACTACTCAAATATCCAGATGAGATTTTTGAGGAGGACGATGGGGACGATGATGATGATTCATGGGAGCATTATGACGAGTGTGATTTTGAAGACGAAGAGGACTTAGGGGATGTTGTATCAAACGACATCCTTGAGGAGTCTAATACTCTGGAGAAAGAGGATGACGACGAACTGGAGCGAGTGGCGATTTTTACTTGCCCCGTGTGCAAAATTTGCCCGAAAACTATATGTTCGACCCCATGTGGCCATCTGTTTTGTGGCCAGTACGTTTACCCCTCATCTCCTTGTTAATTTTGCATTTTGAAAAGGTTTCTAGGTGTATTCAACAGGCATACCAGCAGGAGGGTGCTTGTCCTATCTGTGAACAGCTTGGGACACCAAATCAATTACGGAGACTATATATATCTACCTAAACTTCTCGTCGTCTATCCTTCCGTACTCTAACACATGCAATTTGGGTATTCGGAGTTTATGTGGGTCACCGTCTCATACATTATTCAATCAATCGTTCATCCCCGTTTTCGTATGTTAGTCTTTACACAATTGCTAGTGCAGTCAATGCTCGAAGAAAGTAAAATATCTGTTATTGACATGGATGTTCCAGATCTCATGCGATAAAGGAATAGAAACCAGTTCGCTGTTTAATCTGATCTGATAAGTCTCAGCTTCAAGTCTCAACCCACTTTGTCCGAACCGCACTATTTATATCCGGGCATGATCGTTGATCATGTTCCCTCAACATCACTGCGTCTTACCATCAGTACCTTCATAACATGGACCATACGTTGACCACATCTCTTTCAGGTTTGCATCTCAAATACATGGTTCATCTGTATTGATAGTCATATTAAATTGGTATTTCAGGAAAAGTAGCTATCGTGACTGGATCCTCTCGTGGGATCGGAGCTGCCATCGCTAGGAGACTAGCCGGTGAGGGCGCCAATGTCGTAATAAATTGTGAGCTCTCTTCCTGTATCCTTTGTGTACACATCGGCTTGGGATGAATCATCGAGCAGACGGAAAGAGTGCGGCGCCAGCCCAAGAGCTTGTCAAAGAAATCAACGCAAGTGGATTAGGAGGCGCAGTCGCTATAGGGGCTGACGTCTCTACAATCGCTGGCGGGAAACACCTTCTCAGCGAGACTGTGAAGGCATTCGGAAAACTCGACATTCTTATTTGTAATGCCGGAATGATGGGCAGCAAACCACTTGCCGACGTGGATGAACAGTTCTTCGATGATCATATCAACAGTAACGTAAAGGGCCCATTGTTCCTTGCTAAAGCTGCCGTAGAGTTGTTACCGTCACGTATGTTGCACTTCCTTGATATTTCCAACTTATCTGAGAAAATGATTTTAGCTGGTGGACGAATTATCTTCTTCTCTACCAGCCTAACGGGCGCCACTGCAGTCCTTCCCAATGCTCTATCCTACGTGGCATCGAAAGGTACGCATCTAATGCGCACAATATGCCTTCTTCTAATATATTTTCATCAAGGTGCCATTGAACAAATCTCCCGAGTGCTTGCGAAAGACCTAGGCACCCGCGGGCTCACTGTGAACACGGTTTCCCCGGGACCCGTTGATACTGAGCTTTTCCGGGCTGGAAAATCTGAGCAGATAATGAAATTCATTGCATCTCAAAACCCAAACAATCGTCTGGCGCTACCTGAGGACATCGCGCCGATGGTAGCCTTTCTGGTAAGTCCAGGGGCACAATGGGTCAATGGCCAAAATATTCGTGTTAATGGAGTATGTCGCTGCTTACTTTCTGGTGCCACCCAATCTGACACCCTCAAACACAGGGATTTGTTGTTTGAAAGTACCTCATTGTACAATTGATCGAATGAAAAGTACCTTGAAGTCAGCGCGCGGAGTCTAAAACCATCTTTATTGATAACCAGAGGTGCAACCAAACATCAACACGTGTGGCAGTAGATATTTCAAGCACAGGGACCAACTGTATCCAGAGGTACTCGAAAATGATAAAGCCCTGAAAACTTTGGACGGCATGGTAAGCTCGGTATTTGCGTCCCAGCGCTCCCTCTCCTTAATCATTTCTATCATGCGGGGCCAAATACAATACCAACTTGGACTTTGGACCTTTGGCCGGTAGTTGTGGCCGACGGGGATCGATACCATTATATTTTGCACGCTCAAAGACCTGGGTTCAGAGTCATATAACTCAACTGCATATTTCGTAATCGACGGGCCGAGATCAGATGTTTTTGTACAATTTGGCGTCCATGTGATACAGGGTAGACCAAGACGATGACACGTCGATGATCACCAGAGTCCTGATGCAGGTCTACCATCATCTAGGCTCCCTTCTTACCAAATATTCTGCTAATATCTGTCTTCGTATGGTTTATTTACATCATGGTGGGAGAATTTGCTAACACTTATCCGAACAATTCCAAACCTTGATTATAACCTCGTGGTTGGCTGCATACCATTGCCTCCGATCTCAATTCGGCACAGAGGGAACATTAATAGTGAGTGCGGCAAAATAAAAGTACACTAATAGTAGCAATAAAACTAGTGTTAAGAAGATGATCCTCAATTCGGAAGGAGCTCGCTAATAAAAGATTGCCGATTCCAGGAAAAAACACCTTGACGCACATTGTGTCCATCATACAGCACTGTTCCCGGTCCGCGGATCCTGTAAAAGTCCTGGCGTTTCATCTTACATTGGCTTTCATGAATTGCCTAAAGCAAGATACCCATCCCCATCATTTACAACGCCTGGGGCCCAACTTCAATTATACTTCATCCAACAGAAGAGCGTCAGGTCGTGTGAGGGCCGTGTGGACACGGACAATCAGAAGTCCACCACGAGGGAACCCTACAGGCCACATAAGGTTTGAATGGCAAGACACTAGTCTGACTCGTGCCCCAGGTCTTGGCTAATTGGCCCTGTTGTACAGGACTAACAAGCATACAACTACTAGATCCCCAGTGCCTTAACAGGCTACTACAGTGTCAGAAAATAAAGTTACCTGCTCGCTTGATAATAATAGGAGGGGCCTCGGATCCCAAACTTGTCCTGAAGACTCCCACCCAGTCCTGGAACCCTCCGAAGAGCCCCGCAAAGACCAAGGCTACTTCCGGTGATTAATCCATTAGAACGATGACCCTCAACAGCCCCTCTCTCTCCGACATTTTCTTTCCGCTGACGCATTCTCCGAACCTAGCAAATATTTTTCCGCTGATGCGTGCGTGTCGTCAGTATAAAATTAGGCATCTTGAAGGGACTTCGATTCATCTATTGGCAGGTATTCACAGAGCGTTAAGAAAGCCATGACCCTTCTTCCATGCACCCACCAGGCGGCAGAACCTCCCCGTGGGGACACGAGTGAGGTTTGGTCTTCTTAAGATATTGGGCGCGATCTATATCTTCCACATATAAACAACGTAGCATCTCGAAAGCTATTACCGTTGCGAAGTTGGTCCATAATGTCGGATACGGGAGCGATGATCGCAACAGCCAGCCATCTCAATCAAATAAACTCGTGAGATTGTTGTATGAATACACGATTCACCATATACAAAAGAACACGATATAATACAGTATTTGAGGCTCAGTTGTCACATTCGGATCCCGTGGGTCATGCTGGCCGGTCACCTGAGTGGCATAGGCGTTTTGGTTAACATCTTTCTCCCTATCCCGCTATCACCCAAGTTACATTCCATATTTCCTCTTAACCGCAATCCACGCAGGCGTGACAGCAGGATTGCGAGTGACGAAGTGGTTCATATCTTGCTCTGGTATTCGATTAATATCCACACGATTCCAGTAGCGAGAAATGACGTAGGCAATATCTTGAGCATCACTATCCAAACCACGACTAGAAGTAGATGATTTAAATGGCAGGACAGACGGTCGAGAGATCGAGCGCATCGTACATAATCCATGTTTTCAGCTTGGCTCGGATGAATTCCGAGACAGTCAAAAAGGGAATGCCCTGAATTTTCATCACCGTCGTCGTGTCCAGGTGTCGCGGGCCTGCTTCACCGGCAACCAGGATCTCGATCTGTTAATATATCGTTACTACAGGAGTAAACCCGTGAACCACGCACTCACCTCAATTGCAGGTATAAGCCGACGATAAGTTGTATGTAGACTAGCAAAATACGAAGGGTCTGGGAGGAATTCACGGATACCAAACAGAAACATTGACCGACCGGTTTGTCCATGGGGAATGAACAGTCGTAAAATCTGGGTTACCATTAACCGCGTCGCGCACCCGGCGGAAAGGGTGCGTTTGGTTGCTCTCAACAATGCAAAGGATCTCCTACATTGAAGTAAGAATGTTTTGGTTGTGGTGGCAAGCCATGCAAGAGAAAACTTGCGTCACTGTGTGAGCTGTTGGCCAAGACTGCTGTCAGAACCCTCCCATAGAATGCGTGGGGTACCCCGCCAGCGCGCAGGAGGTGGGAGAGGGCAGCAGCAGCTTCCAGAAGTCTTTTCGTCTCAGACATAGTCGTAAAGAGGAGAGGAGAATGTGTGTCAGGCGCGATACATGGTATAAGGTTGAAGTACCCGGGAGTCACTGGATATGTAATAAGCCTGTGAAGAGGGCTCCATCCTGGAAAAGAAAGGAATCAACAGATGCTTGATCTTGTATCTCTTGCCGAAAACGGGTATGTCCGATCAGTCGAAACAGCAGCATGTTGTGGAAACGTTCTCGTCGAAACCAGGAGAAAATCCTTGAAGCTTCACGATCTAGCACACAGTCGATCAAGATATCTACATAGAAGGAAACAAGATGTGTTAACAGTTTATGAGGAGCATGTGTTGTGTGGAACATCGACGTCACGGGTCTGTACGTGTACATCCTGACTTTTTTACTTTCGCCAGAAATATGGAGCGCGACCACCAATGGATATCGGATCCTGGGTTCCATCTAGTGATCCCTGAAGAGTCTTTTAAATGAAGGGGTATACCCTTCAATAACAATAGGTAAGAAGACGAATCTGGGCATGTTTTCCGATGTGGAATCGCATTTGGGAACCAAGCTCGAACAAACTTGGGTGTCACTCCGGTCACGTTACAGGTTGGTGTGACTCGGCAGATCACGCGACAACATCGGACCTGAATTTTGGATTTCATCCCTTGCCTTCTCTGAGTTTGAGAGCTTCGCAAAAACGCGGTATACGAGGCCCCAAATCGCGCATGCATACAGGGTTCTGGAAAGCCTGTTCCAGTCATGTAATGGGAAGATTGAGTGGGGCTACGCCCCCGTTAACGAACCCGACTCTATCACTGTTAGGTTGCAGGCGAAGTTTGCCACCATCGTGGTTACCCAGACGTTTCTTCAACACTTCTTCGGTGCTCACACGCTCACGGGGCCCTATGAATGTAACAACCATTCATAGAGTCCAGCTCCGTCGCATCTCATGGACACCTAAGCCGCATCGGAGCGCTGTGGAGTTTAATGGCCTATCAAATGAACAAGAGGATGCGGCGAAGGCTGCTATTTTGGAGAAAGTTATGAAAGGCCGCCAGCCAACGGATCTAATGCTTCGCTGTGAGTCGTGGTCGACACGATAATGATCTCGACCCCATTGATGTTTCTGTAGGCACGGTCTTGGATGCTGAAGGTATTATGGGTTCTCCAATGCCGAGCGTTCCATCCTCATGCGTTGATTTTCAGGAAATGTCAAGACAATCTCAGGGCAATTCAAAAAGTCCGATCTGAGTGCTGAGCACCATCTAAATGTAGGAACGTAGGACTTAACAGTTGTATCCGGCTGACGACGAGAACGAAAGGCCCGTGACCTACGAAAAATAGATTCACGAGTCCCAAATCTCGTTCCCACCATTCTCATACGAAAAGAAGCTATTCTTGTAAGACCTTTAACTACACATCTCTCCCACATACCTTTTGATAATGTCAACAGGTAAACATTCTTCATATCCGGGCACTTGTGAAAGCTGATGCTGTTGTTCTCTTCGACACGTATGGTTCTGCGGATTCGAGGCTCCACTCGGCATTCTTGTACCATTTAGAAGTGTGTGAATCTTTCTCAAGAAAAACATCATGGTCTCTAATATTAGGAACAGCATAATTTGAAGACGAAGGGCTCAGGTTCGCCGTATGAATTTCGGTACTGGCGCATTCTCCCCATCTTTTTTCCTTCCGTCTAATAATAACAACTTTGGTCCCACAGAGCCCTAGAATCAATCTTGCTTTCTGTCCTGAGTGCCTTGGAAGCTGAGATGGTCTTTATACGCAACTTGGTCGGAGGTCTCCTGGCGGAGTTGGAAGACAATATCGATCATGACCGATTCAAACGATTGCTACACTACTCTAGACGATTGACCAGTTTCCAGAATAGAGCCAAACTGGTGCTTAATATCATTATACTCAGCTTAACTTCTTTCTAATAAGCTTCGCCTCATCACAGGTCGAGGAAGCCTTAGAGGAGGTCCTAGGACAAGGTAATTGATAGTCATCTCGTGGTCTAATTGGCTCTATTGACACCCTCGTGTACACAGATGAAGATCTGACAGCGATGTATCTTACTGACAAAAGGAACAAAATTTCCCGTGAACTTCAGGATCACGATGATCTCGAAGTTCTACTAGAGTCTTTTGCTAAGCAAGTCGAGGAAATTGTTAACGAAGCAGAAAATATCGAGGTAAATATCATCCTTACCTTTCCTACCGCTACTCATTCTTGCAGAGTAACGTCCAATCTACCCAAGAAATAGTAGAGCTCATTCTAGACTCCAATCGGAACGCCTTGTTGGCTCTTGATCTCAAGGTTCTCTCGCTTGTTTTATTGATTCCTACTGTACAACTGACCCATACTTAGGTTTCTATAGCCACTCTTGGCGTTGGCACGGGGGCGTTACTTGCAGGGCTCTTTGGCATGAACGTAAGTCCCCATTCATGCCCGGATCTGATATTATATCTGAGGCCTGGCTGTCTAGTTGACAAGTCACCTGGAGCACCATCCTTACGCTTTTTTCGGTATGTCGGGCGTCTCTGCAGCCATCGCCCTTTTTGTAGCCTGGATGGGTCTTAGAAAGTATGCCTGATATCTTTCCCTGTCTTCCGATATCTGATAATAGAATAGACTTGCCAAAATCCGGAAAGTTGGCCTCTCGAACAACCAAAACAAAACACAGAAGCCTTGGCTTCCGCTTCCACTACGTAGGAGAACCCCGGACGGCTGGTCGTAGCGATCTCAGCAAGCCATTAATACTAATAGCGCGGAGAAATTACACTTCTACCCCTATTACCGCGCCACACTATACCATATTACCTTACACATGACCTATACTCCTACTTGTTAATCTAACTCGAATGGACCTTGATCGGACGGATTAAATACCCATACGGCGATTCCTTGGCTTGGTCGCCTCCTCTGGTGGGTCAGAAAAATGTCGAGGCCTTGTTGGATTCTGATTCGGAGAAATAGCAGACACAAGGGCCTCACGAGATCTCCCCGAGCCGATTTTCTACCTTTGGGTTCTTTTAGTCAAATAGAATCACAGATCATCTACATCCATGGTCGGATCGATGGTTAATCAGATGTTAAAAATTAAAAATGTCGAGCACGATGGCTTCTCAGCGTTGAATTGGTCGAAGGCGAAACTCTATGCTAGTGTACCTTTCTCTGGTAGTCCAGAAGGCACCCTGGCCGACGTCGCGCTACTCATTTTCACTGTATCAATCAATCCCACAATCGATTTCTTGCCATGTACCCACACCTCATCAATTTAAGATTCATTCTTCTATCAGAGGCACTAGGTTCTTGATGTTTACGGCAAGTTGTCAAGGGTCAACGGAAAGGAAAAGATATTCCTACAAGTACATCACATAAAAGATTCATACTCTCAGTGGCGTTAAATAAAACTAGTCACTACCATTAGGAACCTGCGGCGCGCCCCATCGCCGGAAATAACGGGAGGATGCAATAATCACCCCAACACGCCCGACGAAATGAATGGAGGAATTTATAGATCTTATGAAGGTGACGTGAGATGCTCAGTGACCATGGGTCCCTGAACCCGTGTTGAGCTGTCGAGGTATCACAAGGTCTCTTTTTAGTTCTCCAGGTTCAAATTAAACAAGAGAAAAGGGTCGGTATGCAAACGGTCCTGACTCCTGAATGTGAGTTTCTGTACCTTCGCAGAGCGCCCGTGCTATTCTAGGAGCATTCGGAGAGCTCGCCCCGGCATGAGAACGGCCAGAATCGGGGTCTTGGCTCTCGACGTGATACTCTTGGGGAAAGGGTTGTCATCAGTTACTGCAGGACAAGGCGGAGTTTGCGCGCACCTCCACACTCTCTGAGTACCGTCATCGCGCTGGAAATGACCCAATCCAAAGAACGCATGCTTACACGCAGGGGTCATCGATGTACGATTCCTGTCGTCCGGGGATGGGATGGCGCCGTAGCGGCAAAAACTGAGACGTACGCTAAAGCAGATACGACGGATCTAGATATTAACTTGGTACAGTATGCATCAGGAGGCTCAAGCAGACCAGGACATAATTTAATAAACGGATTGAATTGGGAAGCGACGCAAGCGTTATATATGCCAGTCCTGATCGTCGAAAGCTACAAAGGTAGAACTGCTCTGAGAACTAAACAAGACAATGGAATCGGTACCGTAACCAGCCACAACCCCAAACCTAACGAAAGCACAAGGAGACCAGCTATTCCGGGGGTAGATAATCCCACGCGATGGACGGAGTAACATAGGATCATTACCGAATCAATAAGGATGTTTATGGTGAACTTCCTGGTAGAGCCGTGGCCAAGTCTCGTCTCCGATCGACAGCCTCACTTTTTAATAAGGTCACACCCAAGAATACCCGGGTGCTAAAAGCAACCGGAGGGGGAATGTCAAGTCCGTGGTTCTCAACT